>JAODJU010000033.1:23243807-23265185 GCA_026776725.1 Gnathonemus echidnorhynchus
GAAATCAGCATCAAAAACTGATTCAGAAAAAGTTAATGACATGTAAGATATACACAGCTTGTTTTCCTGTGTAATTATACGAATTGTTTGGGGGGTTCTGCTTAAATAAATTTAACGGGACACTCCTCCCAAATAAATAAAAAAAATTTATTAATTTCATTCCAAAAATATGAAAAAACTCTGGCATACAAATACAGTCCCAGTGCACTATATTTTATAACTGTATGCATCTTATATACTTTGTAACATTTATAACAGACAAGGTCTGACCATCAAGTGTGATGAACTCTGCCATTTTCTGAGTAATATCTTTTGATTTAGCACTGTTTACACAGAATTTTCTTTTGCTATCACACACTTACATTACTGACTGACTAACATTATTGGCAGCACTGCAGGCTTCATTATAGGAACAGATTTTCTTCGCCATCTCACCTCAGGGAGAGCAATCAAATTTGTTGTGCTGAAATGTTTATTAGTAGACCCTCCTTGTGAAATTTTAGCAGAGCAATGTTTGCAAAATGCATTCCTAATGATGTTAAAATAATTCCACCCAGCAGTGAAGTACAGTACATGGGTGTTCAAAGCAATATGGGTTACCGTTTTAAAGGGAATTATCGACAATAAATATTGGCTCATTTTTAATCATCGGCTGATGGCCGATTGTTGCTGTATCGGCCAATACTGATAGTTAGGCAATACAATCGGTGCACCTCTAATTAACAGCCTACAGTGAATGTTCAGAATCATCAACCTAGTGAATGTTCAATGTTTCATCAACCTAACTCAGCTATCAAGACCAGTACAAACTAAATAATCAGCTTCTCTGGCTACCTGATTGGTACAACACCCATCCATCTTCCACCTATTATCCAGGTCAGGTCCCAACGATTTTACTTTCTGTTTTTGGGAGTTTACTCCAGTCACTTTACTCTGAATTTAAAAATCAAGATTTTCATCATATAAGTTTAATTTCAGTATGAAACCCAATGTTAGTTAACTCGCAAATGGGAAATTTAATCCCAAGGTGTCATCTGAATGTTTTACTTTCGATGTTGTGTCTTTATAAATTTTAATGATATTGTTAACTCATTATGACATCCTAGTATTTGTTTCTGTTTTTGGAAATGATTAAGTTTAGAGGTGATTGTTGCAATAAAATACAGTTAATTAATTAATACCGTTAATTTTCACCTCTTTTTTGACTGTGAAGTTGACAGGCGTAAGCAAACAAGCTGAAGTCATGATTCCATCAAGAAGTGTTGGGAACCAAATGCTGGGATCTGCCCAAAGACAGAAAGTTGTAAAGTTGGGTCCTACAGGACAAAGGATTGGGATGGGAAATGAAGGAATGTCAGGCATCACAAAGACTTTAAAAACCACAACAGAGGGACCTGTAACAGAAACCTTGACAGAGCCTTTACCTCCACTGTCATTTCCAGAAGGGATCGTGAGACTGGCTGGTTCAGGAACACTCAGTAAGAACTACAAAACTACTGATAATCCACCTTTGTCAGCCCCAAGCACAACTTCAAACCCAACATCACAGAAAGCAGGCAAAGAAGAGATCAAGACTCCTACTGAATCAGTGGAAAACACCATTCCATCTCCTAATGCAGATCTAGAAGGTCCGACTAAACTGATGAAGAGTACTAAGACAGATGATTCAGATGATGTTGTAGGTAAAATTGATGGACCAAAAAATTTGTCAGAAAGAACACAAATGCAGAAGTCACCAGATTCCAAAGGGAGAGTTCTTCAAACAGAAAGAAGGGAGTCTGTGGGGACAAGACATTTTACAAATGAGAAAGCAAATTCCACTGTGTTACAAATATTACCTTCTCAAAATCTGACACACAGCCCAGGAGGATTTGCCGTAAAAACCTCACATGAATGGCCCAGAGTTCTGGGTGTGAGAGATTCTGAAATGATGGGAAAATCTGAGAATCTCAGAAAATGGACAGGGAAAAGTGAGTTAGACAAAACAGCTGCAGAAGAAATCACCCAAGTACTACCAACGAAACTGCCAGATGAACCAGTGATGGAGACAATAACAGGGACAGAGGGAGAAATGACAGTGTCAGGGGACATGTCACAAAGCGAACCACAAGTGGCCTCAGGAGACCCCAAAAAAGAGAGGGACATAACAGGGAAGACTGACACTATGGGGCTACCTGAAGATTTAGACGGAACTGTGAGCATTACAGCATTGCCAGAAAAGACTGCAGAGTCCCCAGAAAGCCAAGGTCATGTTTCAGGTAACATGCTAAATGTGGTCACTCTGACTTCCACAGAGAAAAGATGGTTAGCACTAAAGTTTGTGTGGGACGCCCGTGAGGTTGCCAGTCTTATTCTGGGGATGTTACTTCTCATTGGTCAGCTGCTCTAAGAAGCGGTTTGTGGTACTAGAGAGAACACAGTCAAAGAAGCAGCTGGTCATTTATCAGATGTTGTCCCTTGGAAATTAGTTTGTCTACTATAAATCTCAGAAGATGCCTAAGATGAAAGTTGACTTTGATCCTTTCCTTTCAGGCAATTTGCCACCAGGACATGCTGATGTGGACAGAAGACTACCCTCTATAGCTGGACCTCCAGGGCCAAGGGTACGAAAACAATGTCTCTCACAGAAAAAAATGGTACAGCTTTGGCATGCAGAATTTATGCTTATTGCTCAAAATTTGGGGGTTTGTCTTGGTCCTTCTGTTCTGTTATGGGTGGCTCAGTGGCTAAGCACTATCACCTCACATCTCCAGAGTTGATGGTTTGAGTTTGGTCTAGAGTCTGTATCTGGAGTCTACATTTTCTTCCCATATCTGTGAGGTTTTCTCCTGCAGTCCAAGGACATGCAGTTAGGAATAGTGAGCAGCATAGTGAGAGTGTGCATGTCTGTGTCCTGTGATGGACTGGCATCCTATCTGGAGTGGTCCTCAATCTTGCACCCTGTGCTGCCCCCTGCAACACTACCCAGCATAAGCAGCTGGAAAAGGGATGGATTATATATTAATTTATTATGTGTTGCTTCAAAACATACTTTATATTGTAAACAAGTTTAAGGTAAATTTGCAAATAACATGAACCGAGTTTGAAAAGCTAGTTAAAGCTATGAGTCTGGTGTGATGTTTTTTTATTTCTTTTTCTAAGAAGTCACCAGTGACATATCAAGGGTCATTTCCAGTAGTGAATATTTCTCTCTGATGGTTGTAAATCCATAACATTTTGTTGTGAGCTTCAGAGAATTCAAAGTCATATAAATCATATGAAAAATGCAAAGCATTTGTGCACTTTCATGGTATGTTTACATCCCTCAGTGTGATAAAACGAGATACCATTCTGGAGTGGAGTACTCCTGAGCCCAGACTGGTTTCTCATTAACAATCAAGCTACTGGCAAAACTTGACCTCAAGATGCCTATTTCCCAGAATTTATTAAATAGAGGGTGCATTCTGACTGCAAAACGTCTCATAGCAACATGGCGATCTGAAGGAAACGTACAAAGAGAAGAGCTTGTCACCCGTGCCCTCTTCTGGTGTTTTGGTGTTACTACAGAATTCTTGTCTTGGGGGGGCAAGACTAAAGCAGCCGACACAGCTTACGTGACTCACAGAAGCAGAAAATAAGTTACCTGATTAAACATCTTTAGTCTAACATTGTATATTTCTTATTGTTTTGTATGTAATGTAATGTATAAAATGCACAGTTACTTTACACCCCAAGGGTTTGGGGGTTGAATCCCGCTTCTGGTCTGTGTGTAGAGCTCGTATATTCTTCTGAATCATCCAGGTTTCCTCCCTTAGGCCAAAGACCAAAGGCTGTGGGTAGGCATGCCCAGGGCAGGGCCGCCAGCAGGGGGGGTAACTGAGTCAAGGGGGACCCAAAAGGGCCCTCTAACCTTTAAATAATCATCTGTAAAATATATATTTTGTGAAAACATAATATAGTATTTGTGAGTCACATAAAATCTTGTTACTTTTATCTTCCTAATTTCCTAAGTCAAAAACAATTTTACTTTCCCTCCCTATAATGGAAAAAATGGTTTGATCTGCCCTCTTAGTGCTGGTCAAACAAACTGATGGTCTTTCCAAAAGCAATGCCTTACAACATAGAAATAGCAGCAGCAGTGTATTTAGGCTTTGAGCAGATGTTTGTTAAATATACTTGAGACGTCAGAGAGCTCATCACAGTGGGCCTGGTCTGGGGTGTTGGTGTCCCCCCTACCTTGTGCTCTAGGCTGGGCAGAAATATCTCACAGAATTAACCCAGCAGTGATTGACAATAAAATCATTTTCAATAACAAAGTCAAGGCTTGATATTTAACATCAATATATCATGTCTGTAGTGATTTAATGATGACTATTGTTCCTTTACCATGTTTTTCAGGGGCACCAGGGCCCTCCCGGATTATCTGGACCACCTGGGCAAAAAGGAGACAAAGTAGGTATAGTCTGAGAATTCCTGTTGTCAGCCACTGTTTGTTGAAAAGACTTTAGTTGTAAACCAATCAAATGTTAGCTGTCTTCCTATTGGGTATAATTAATACCAAACAAAGTGACACAGATTTGTTCATTGGTTCTTCTTGCTGCAGCCCTCATGACAAAGTGCCTTGAGATTGGTTCTTCTGTTTGACCCCAGGGCTACCCAGGAGTCATGGGCCAAACAGGGCGTACAGGCTACCGGGGACCTGTTGGTCCTCCTGGAATGCCCGCCATCATCGTGTGGAAGACCTCTGAAGAAGAGTGGCAGGCCTTTAAGGTACCACTAGGTCATGTGTCTACAGACAAACAGAGACAAACACACCTGTTTCAATGAACAGATAAGAACATCCTCTATTGACTGATATATGGGCCCGTCTTGATAATTTCATTAAGGAATCATCGCACTATATGTGGTTTCTTTTTCGAAAGCCTGATATGGAAAAGGCCTCAATATTGGCAAATTGTGTTTACATAAGAATGAATGCCCCCAACATTTTAGCCATTCGCGCTGGGGTCATTGACACGAAAGCATATGCACCGCAATGCATGCGACACAGTGCTGCACCGTACCTAGTCCTGCATGTTCATACTCCTAGCACTAACACTGGTTTCAAGTCAAGTTTATTAAGTGTGGTATGGATGTTATAACAATAAATAATCTTACTAAAACTAATGCACCATGTTCTTTCAGTACACAAGCCAGGGTTATAATCATCAACGAATACATTTCAATAAACTGAAACAAAATAAGATGCGAAAACCACAAGAAAGCTACAACTATAAATATTGGTTCCAAAACTGAGATAAAATAAAATCAAATGTCAAATATTTCCCCTTAACTTTTAGCTACTTAAACGAAGTAATGATTTCATTGTTTGTCTTTGTGCATCTTGTCCAATGAACTTGAGCCATAAATAGCCAACGCCACCACATTACGACATTTTGCAGTGGCCAGCAAAGTCTTACAGCTTTCCGTCTCTCCCTAGAAATAAAATCACTAAAACCTAAAGTTAAATATACAGCAACTAAATAAATTTACATTTTTTTAAAATAAACACTAATGAACCCACACCTAAAACAAAACTAAATTTCAAATGAAAATAAAAAATCATATAAAAACTAAATTTAAAACATCAGAACAATAATACTGGCACAGAAACATGCACGGGTATATGGCGTTACAGTACAAACATATTTTAGTTCAGTTTGCAGCCATCTGGGAGTCTATATAATCCTGCAGCGAGGAATCCTACAAATGCTGATATTTCCAGACTTACGCAGTCAACCATTCTTCAAACCGGCTAGCCATTTTTGTTATCATTCTGATCATAAAGGGTAGAAAAGGAATTTTAAAAGGTATTTATATACAATCTTTGGTCTGACTTTTCTGACTTCCTGTTCCTTTTTTTAGCTTTTTTTTAAATGAATGCTCAAAATGTAATTATTCAAACAAAAAGGCGCAAAACCATCCAGATAACATCCGTAGTTTGAAAAATATCCGAGCACAATGGGAGCAACACAAAACAAAAATCAAAATTTATAAAAGAAAAAATAAAATTATGGGTGGCTAAATAAAATAAAATTACAAAAAACAATTAGAGGTCTTCCAACAAATTAAAGTCCTCAGCCAGCTGTAAATGTCTCATTGCATTTTCTTCTTCAAGTCCCCCAACGCACCAAAAAAGGAGAGGAGTTCTTTGTGGAAAACAAAAAAAAATTGGGGTGTTCTTACGAATCTGCACTTGTGGATGAAAAAATTTACCCAATAGCAAAATACAGTTAATAACAAGATTTACGACTTCCTGTTCCATTTGCCCTGGCAGATGAACAATGGAATTTCATTCGCTTCAGAGTGGACCCTCTGCAAAACTGGGTCGGCAGTATATTGTCTGCAACGCAATGAATGATCTTTATACCCCTGTGCCAATTGATTAATATATAATGCAATTTTTGTTAACGAAGCCTTGAGAATATTCTTGCATTATTATGGTATTATGTTATCATTATATCAGTGGTATAAAATGATCTTAAAATGACAGTAATATTGTTTAGCGCAATTGTTTTTGGGACAATATATCATCCAACAGAAGTTATCGTGACAGGCCTAATGCTATTTATATTGTGCACACAGCTGTTTGCTAATTGATTTCTTTATATCCAATTTTATTACAGAATAATACATTTTACAGAAAGTTTGTTGCAGCTTGGCCGGTAAGTTTATTCTATGGATAACTTATTTCTCTTTAAGTTCTTCTGCAATCACCAAGGTTTTAGGCACCAGGTATGACTTTGACTTCAGCAGCTTTTCAGTACCATCTGTCTATTGAGCTACACACTTACCATGTGGGAATTTAATGATCCATGTGGAGAAACTGATCCAATCAGAATTCACTTTGTCAGCTGACCAGACTGATTTGATTACCATATGGAGAATTCAGTATGATGACCCTCGGGCAGATTAAAAGGATGTTCCTCACAGTAGGATTTCTTGCCTAGCCGGATAACTTGTTGGGTTTAAGGTAGTCTGGCCTAGATGGACTTTGTCTTTGTTCACTTTCATTTATCCCAGACTATCCTAAATCCAACAAATTATCTGGGTAAGCAAGAAATCCAGCTTCAGGGAACACCCCCTAAGGTTCTGGGCTAAGCCTCTGATGTCTTAAGACCCAAGCAACGTCCCTGGTATAATTACTTCTTAGACCAAAAATTAGAGAATTATCTCAATGTTAAAAATATTAATCTAAAATATCCAGGTAAATAACAAATAGTAAAGATATGTGTTTATATGCATTATGTACACTTATTGTGTGTTATCTTCAGAGAATGAAAGGCCCCCCAGGACATTTCGGACCCCAGGGGGATCCAGGGCCACCTGTAAGTATGATGACAATCATCTCAGGGGCATCATTGTGTTAATGTGAAATGTTGGGAATATAGATTTTTTTTTGTGCATGTATGTAAAAATATATATAAAGCTCAAATTTTTGTGGACATTTCAGTAATATTTTGCTTTATACAAAAAAAACATTCAGCTTCTGTCTCTCTTTCCAGGGGCCTCCAGGGGTACCTGGAAAACAGGGGAGCAAAGGAGATGGAGGGAAAATCGTAGGTATTTCTGTTTTCTTCAGTAACTAACCACACCTATATTATACTGCCATTGCTAATTCGTGTTTCCTTCTCACACCTGGCCAGGAAGTATAAATATCCTACTAGGGTGGAGGGGTTATATACCCTGCTATGGGGGGAGGGGTTATATACCCTGCTAATGGTGAGGGGCAATATACCCTGCTGGGGGGGAAGGGTTATGTGCCCTGCTAGGGGTGAGGGGCTATGTACCTTGCTGAGGGGTAGATTATATATCCTGCTAAGGCAGAAAGATTTATATACCCTGCTGGGGGGGTTATATGATCTGATGGGGGGAAGGGTTATATACCCTGCTGAAGGAGAAGGATTTATATACCCTGTTGGGGGGAGGTTATATACCCTGCTGGGGGCGTGGATTATATAATCTGCTAGGGGAGAAGGGTTATATACCGTCTTGTTGGGGAGGGGGGGCCTGAGCACCCTCTACAGAGGTCTAATTAATTTATACCATACATACTGACAGTACCTCACAAAGGCTGTAAGATCCACCTGCAACAGGAAATTTTGTGGAATCATGGGTCCAAAGTGCCCTTATTATATTATAAGTTTTGTTTTTTTTGCACATTTATTTGTGCTTTCTTCCTACATATTCCTACATAAGTTATTTCAGTTACAGAATTACATAAAATGTACATGCGTCTGTGTCGGTCAGGGGCCACTGGGGCCCCCAGGAATTCCAGGGCCCTTAGGTAGACCGGGCAGAGATGGAATCCCAGGAACTGATGCTGTTGATAGTCCAGCTGGACCGTCAGGAACGAAGGTGAGAAACCAGCACTTTCAGCATTCACAGTAATATGTTCATATAGTGGTTGTGAATGTGAAAGTCACTTAGTCAAACATGTGACCCTGCCAGTGTAATGTGCAGTTCAAACCTATAGCATTGCTTTACACAGAATCGCAATCCCAGTGATAGATCGACAAGTGGTTAATTAACCATATGAAATGCTAGCGGCTGACGTCACTATGACAGAGGACTCATATTCACCATCTGCTACATTAACGCCTCCTGAATGCAAGCAGTGTCTTCAGCTGCCCAGCAGACACCAGTCTGAAGGGTCTGAGTCTCAGCACATGCCTGTAGCAGGGTGGGCCAGCACTAAACGTTGCAGCAGGTGGTATTACTGTAGCAAAGCATTGGACTGATGGAGGTTCACTGAACTTTGCTGAGTGATATTTTAAACACAGTTTCCATAAAACATGCTTTGCTGCAATATTACTTCAAAGCAGGGAATGTTCTTTTTGACAAAAACCACGTCTGACTGACACACGCGTTTCTTCCTCCAGGGTCTGAAGGGCTACAGGGGGGAGATGGGCAGCAAAGGGGAGCCGGGTGGTTGGGTAAGACTGCACATCATTTCTTTGTGGATTTCACATTTCTCATTGAGACTGCGATGATGGCCACCTTTGTAGAAACTAAATACACCTTTTCTTTTTGTTCCACAAGGGCTAAAAGTTTATATATAGTTTAGACTTAGGCCATATCTGCTGTTTCTCGGTCTAATGCCTTTCAAGCTGTCTTTACACTGAGAATTAATGCTAGTCATTCATTTCTGCTGATAGATTGCAGTGTTTAAATGCATTGTCTCTCCTTTTCAGGGTTACCAAGGAGAAACGGGGCCACAAGGAGACAAAGGGGCAAAAGGAGAGCAGGTCAGACCTCTGAACACTACAATAGTTATTTGATAGTTTCTTTCTTCTTTGACAGTTAATCCAAATAGGCAAACCATTTGAAAACCTCACTGCAAAGTATAAAGCACACTGGGCCACATTCACATTCAGTTTACCTACACTAATTTGGAACTGGCACACGTTTTCAATTTATGGGGACAATGGTATTCATCATTGTAAGAACACATTTGCAAACAATTCTGTGGTTTAAGAACACGTGTATCTTACGTAGACATTTTTAAGACTTTTCTCAAACAAATTTAAGAAAACACTTACAGTAGGCCCATTGTTTACATACCTGTATATATACACATTTAATGATCTGTCAAGAATGTTTAATATTCTGAAATGTGAGGTTAGTGAGGAACAACCGGGAACATGCAGAGATTCTGCGTTAATGCAATTTCCTAGCTGATAAAAAAAAATAAAATCAGAATGTCATTTTAATTTTATGAATATTACCCTGAATTCTGATACAATTGATAAGCTGAATTAGTTCTTAATTCATGAAGGCATCTTAGGCATCGAGACAGGACTGAAAACATTGAGGATAACCATTTCCAGCAGAATCTATCATCCGTGTGAAGTCTGGGGAGCAGTGCCTTAATTCCTGCTGCTCTTTTGCGTCTGTAGGGGAAGAAGGGAGAGAGGGGCCTGCTCGGCATTATGGGAAACATGGTGAGTGTCAAGTCACACAGCACCCTTTCTCAGTCATGTACTGAAGAGCATGCCATCATATTACGTAAGATTAAATACAAAAGTTAAGCTAACACTCTGATATATGCATGAACAAATAAAGGTAAATAAAGGTTTTTGTTGGTGGCTGTGGTTTGAGAGCAGACACATGAAGATACTTGTCTAGAATAGAATAGAATTCAAATAGAATAGAATAGAAAAATAAATAAATAAAAAAGAAATAGAGAATAGAATAGAAACCTGGGATATTCATGCATTATTGTGGATGTTTGGCCCCCTGTTAATTTGTCTGAGTGAAAGTTTTAATGAGATACTGTACAAAGGTTTTATAGGCCCAAGACCAGGGGTCCCCCCAGTTATACGGGGATTCCGATCCATCCTCCCAGTTTTGAGGGGGAAAAAATAACATAACTTTGATTAGTAGCATCCCTAAATAGGATTAAATACTGTGAAGTTCGAGCTCATAAAACTGCGTCGACCGTCACGAACAACTCACAGCACGTGTTTGCTGGAGGTTGGAGTCCCCTCACACGCGTGTGCCTCCCTGTGCATGCGCACGCGTGCTCACACTGTCTCCCTTTATCTCATTTGTAGGTAGACAGAGTGAAATGCACGCATTCCTATTAGCCCACACATGGCTTTTAAAAGGTTTCACTTAAATGAAGACCTACCAATTTAACGAAGGATAAATAACTCAAACACCAAGACCACTCTCTAAGACATTTTATTCAGAAACATCTATACTTGTTGCATTTGTAACTTCGTGTATTCTGTTTGTATTCTTTTGGGTCCTGAACAAGCTGAGAACAGAGATGCAGGTTTAGTCACACGGACCAAAGCGGCATGCAATACAGCACACAAGCAACCCAGAAAAAAAACAAAGATCTGCCACAGAGTTCTTTCAAATAGCAAGCAATGAAAATTCTATATAGGCTTAATCTATACCAAGCCTATCTTGGATTCAGTCGTCAACATTATTTCCTCATTTTTCTGACAGGCTAATTTATTTCACTGCAACAAAGAAAACAACTTCACCCAAGTTTGAGCTAACATTAAATTATATCTGTTAGAGTAAAGCTATAAATGTATGAATGCGTCCTCACATAATATGTAACATTACAGAATAATGGGGCTGAGTAAATGTAAGCCTGCAGAAATCTGTTGTTTAGGCTATTGTCTAATAGGCCATTTCTGGGTGATTGACAGCTCCATATCAGACAACAGTGTAACATTGTTCATGTCAAACTAAACGTTTAGTATATTAAATCACGCCTCATCAATCATTGATATAAGTGCCTCATCAAGCATGGCCGGATAAGCTTAAGAGTTGAGACCTTTTGCTCACTGTTGGGTTCCCCCCCCCACTCCAAAAATCTCTCCTGTGCCCCCGCCCAAGACTAACTTCCTTGTGTTTTCCAGGGGCTGCCTGGAGCTAGAGGCCCCCCAGGATTTATGGGAATGCCTGGCATCACGGTAAGAACCACATTCCCCACCACCGCTTAATCTGGTTCTCATATCTGCAAATAATTGCATTATTCCAAATGGTTTTCTTAAAGGGTGAAACTGGACCGCCTGGATTCACCGGACCACCAGGACCTCCTGTAAGGCCTACTTTTTCATCCCCTTTTTATAAATAACACTCTACCATTTACCCCTTATTCAACCAATCAAATAATCTGCCCAATATTTTTTAGGGAATCATGGGGCCAAGAGGGATAAGGGGAGTCCCAGGGGTCAGCGGGGCCCCGGTAAGAGCTGATTAAGCAATAAAAGCCGACGGACACAAGCCAGTATTTCACCACCAATGAACGCGTGACTGTATTTTAGGGCCAGCCGGGATTTCGAGGACCCAGGGGACCAGCTGGCCCCCCAGTGAGTATTATCATTTTCACCAATACTCATGTGTGCAACCATCACATTGCATCATTCAGTTATTCTTCTGCATGCTCCATTTTGCACACTGAAAGTCCAAATAGTCAAGCCACTTAATAGGGAGGTTTAGGGAAATAATAAGCCTAACAACAAGCCTCATAATAAGTCTCTTAAATTTAAAGTCAAATGCTGGTTTTAACCATGCACTAGTCAGATTAGGTGCCCGACAAAACCCTAATCCACAGTGTAATATTGCCTGTTGTACCATTGTAATGGACCTGAAATATATATACTGTATTAGGTGAAGGGCTTGTCTTAAAGTACCCTGCTGTTTCAACGTGACTGTGATTACAGCTGTACCTTTACGTAGGGAGAGCCCGGCTTCGACGGTATGGTCGGATTTCCTGGAGTACAAGGGCCACAGGTAATTACAATTACATTGCCTTATTAATTAACTTGTTCCACAGGAATTTTTCACTTCAAATATTTTGTGAAGATAAAAATGACAGAAAGAAATAAGCACTTCTCTCAAGTATTATGTTTGTTTACACACTAAAAGGGCTGTTTTACTAAAACCCACTAATGATTTTAAGGTAGAAAATGTATACTGTATACTGTGTATACTGTATACTATAAGAAAACATGCAGACACATATGTACTGTAGTTATACATACAGTACATACTGCTGCTTCTTGACACTTTCCTGATTGACTGATATAGGCTGTATATGCTATTCTGGAGAATCCCTGCAATGATTTTGTACTGTACCTTTAACTGTCCACTGTACCTGAGTAGCTGGATGCACTGTTTTTAAATGGAAGTTTACATAAGAAATACATTTTTCCTATGTAGTGTAGTGTTTCTTGATTTTCCTGTTTTGCATTTTAGATCGTCAATAGTAGGATGTTTTACACTCATAGTGTAGTTCATACTATTGTTCATAACATATGAAAATAACAAAATAACTTTTGTTCAATATGGTGATTATTGGCAATATGAAGTATATTCACAGTTTGGCTTTTTTGTAACACCACAGGGCAAATCAGGCGAGGAAGGTCCCGCCGGTAACAAAGGAGATCAAGCAAGTGTTTTTCCACCCTATATATGTTAAACTGCACTGATTGCACTAGTGTAAGGTGTGTTATGCTGGCATTGTATCCAGGACAATATAGTGTTATACAATATAGTGTGCGGGGTCGGGGGGGGGGGGCGTCATTCAGCAGGTCATGAATTTGTATCCATTTCTGGGAAAGTTGTGGCATTTAATCCTGTATCTGGCAGAGTAATTGTATCACTATTGGTCCCTTAACCCCCGATCGCCCCAAGGGTGCTGGAAGCTGGCTAAGCCTGCCCTCAGGCCCCAAAGCTTGCTCTTATTTATGTCTGTCATAGAGGGTAAGATGAGATGGGTGAAACCTACACAATATCCCTACGGGAATGTAAAACTATGTCTATTTGATATAAGTCAATGGAAACCCCAGACTGTAGGCTTTAGAAAATGTCAGGGTTGATGGGCTCCCCTGTGTTTCTTCAGGGTGGACCAGGTGATGAGGGAGACATAGGGGAACCTGGACTCCCTGGTGACAATGTGAGCTCCTGGGGGTCTTTCCACCACCGTCCCACACATACATGGAGTTTGTGGGACCCTTCATCCACAATGTCTTCTGTGAGCTCTGAATGGGAAGCTGCAAATTCATTCAAGCAGGGCTGATCCAAAGCTTCCCAGGAGCCCTATGCACATATGATTGATGTACACACATTCTGTTTGGTTTGGGTAATGTGTGTCTGACAGTTTTCCAGCTACCTTCTTTTCCCTATGATTTCCAGGGAGCCAATGGCCAAACAGGAAAACCAGGACCCTCATGTGATCCAGTAAGATTCCTTAATGCACTTCTTTCCCCTTTCCATGCTTCCTTTGCATTATTAATAGCTGGGGGTCTCAGTGAAAGGTTCCATGAAAGCAGTTCAGTGGCATATTCCCAGTGAAAAATAATTATATTTTTCAATGAAATTGCATTAAGTATAAAATAGAAAAAGGCTACATAAGAAAGCTTATGGATCAGAAACAGAGTATTTCTATATTCCACACTTCTGACATCAGGCTGCAGGGCTGCACTTAGAGTATTGGCACATGTTTAATTTCATGCATGTAATTTTGTTTAGAATATTATACAGCATCTCTGCAGCATACATTTCATTTCAGTCAAGTCACCTCAATCTTTCATACACTGTGGAATGAAATCACCCTTCAACTAAATGTTTCATTTAGCACAGTGCCACAAAGCAATTATATAACAGTAGATTCTGACATAATTTTTCATGCAAATAAATTAGATTTATGCACGTATCACTCCCTGCATTATAAAATGGCAAACACTGCAAAACGCTGCCTTGAGTTATTTAGATGTGTTATATATTTTCTAATCCTAAAATGAGCCTCTTCATCCCCCAGCCCCCACAATCACCACAACCTCAGTCATACACTGAGTTTATTGCTGCCCTATGTCCAATCTTATTATTCAACTATGATTTCAGTTGTATTTATAATGGGTTAGTTCATGGGTTAATTATTGGACTTGAAAACGTGGACTGGAACACCGTGGTGGATTTTATGGTGATGATAGATAAATCCTGTTACTTGATATTGCAGCTTTGCTGTATTAAATTAATTTGTGTCTTTCTGAAGACGCCAACGGATGCGGAATGAATATCTAGAGTCGACGATGTTTGTGTTTTCGACCTCCCTCAGCTCTGGTGCTGTCTTTTTTGCGTCACTTTGGCCCCTGAGCTGGATTAATTAACCATTTACAGGTATCCTAGTCAAGCTCAAGGGGGACCTTGGCCCAGGATTAGTGAAATAAATAGTTCCATGCTATGTTGGATTAGCATTTTGAAATAGAAATGGAAAATAGAATGCTTTGTACACTCTCTGATTAGCCACAACATTATGCCCAACCCCACGTGATGTGAATAATTTTGAATTGAATTGTGTCCGTCGTCTTATACAAACGGCACACCTCAAGGTCTGGGATATATTACATGGTAAGCCAACATTCGGTACTCGTAGCCAGTGCATTGAATGCAGGAGAACCGGGCAGGGATAGACCTGAGTCACTTTAATTAGGGTCAAATCGTTATGGCCAGACGACTGGGTAAGAGCATCCCCGAAAGAGCAAGGCCTGAGGGGTGCTCAAGGTCAGCCATGGTGAGTACCCCCTGAGAGTCATTAGGCAGCTAACACCTGTTAGTGCAGCATGTGAGCGAAGGCGCGTTCCATTTGGTACGAACCAGCAGAAGGGCAACTGTGGCACAAATGGCAGATAATTTTGATGATGGTCAGGGGACTAATGTGTCTCGACACACAGTGTGTATAGGGCTACATAGCTGCGGATTGGACTTGTAGGTCCAACACACCCCACAGATGCTTGACACATAGTCTGGTGTAGCTGGTGCCAGTTTGGACACCTTGAGGAAATACCGTTTGGCAGGCTTCAAAATAATATTGAGGGATATAACTAAAATCCAGAATTTATTTAAAGGAAAGGAAGCCCCTGTTTCCAAAAAATAGTTACCCCCTTTTATGGCTGTTGTCTTACTCCTCAGCAAAAAGTTTGGTCAGATATGATTTTCTGAATATTTCTGGCATAGAATGGCATTAGATCTTCAAGTCTTGAGATAAAGGGGAATGTTGGGGAAAAAATGTTGACATGGGGAAAAGATAATCCGCCATTTGCATTTCAAGACTATGTAAACAATCCGATGGGGTCTTGTCCTTTGTTAAGGGCCCTTTATATCTGTGTTTGGTATACACGAGTCTCTCAGTGCTTTCTGGATTCACCTTCAGGGACCCAAAGGCCAGAAGGGCCAAAAGGGTGAACCTGGGATACAGGGAGACCGGGTAAGATGTGTCCTATTAACTACACACCGTGGTACTGATTTTTATGTATGTCTATAAGCATGATACTAAGAAATGTATTTGCAGAAATAAATTATACACTTTGTCCAATGCCACTTAATGTTGATAGAAATAAGTATTTTAAAATGGCTCTCTGAATTATAAGTCTATATGAACCCCAAAGAAAATTATATTGAGTTTATCATGTTTTGGATGTTTTCAGAATAGCTACTCTGTTCTCTCATTAAGAGTGCGTACCTTTTCTTTACATTCTTGTTTTTTGTGACAGGGACTTCCTGGACCTCCGGGTAAAAGAGGGTTCAAAGGCAGGGGAGGACCATCTGGTTTCCAAGGTGACACAGGGCGTCACGGTGACCGGGGACAGAAAGGCACCAAGGTGAGTGATGTTTCCTTCCTGGGGGCCCCAGAGGGGATGCGTGTTGGATGCTCCCAGATGCTTTCCTGTTGGAATTTAATGAAGTGTATTCATACTCTGTAGGGCTATGATGGGACAATGGGGGAGCAAGGGAAGCAGGGACAGGATGGGCTTAAGGTCAGTGTACCTACTGAGATGGTCCAAAGCACAACTGCTAAAAAATGTCATATTTGGAAAAGTCCACAAATCTGTTCTGCATGATTTGGCGATATTTGCCCAAACTTCTCTCTGTAGGGTGACAGAGGTCGACAAGGTATACAGGGAATTCCTGGCTCCAGAGGTGAAAAGGTAGAAACATGTATCTAAATGACTGTGGCGTCATTATTCATGATTTCATTTGACAGGAGTCAACATGTAGATGAAGCTGCATTTTCACTAAAGAGAAGGGCGTCTTAGGAAAGTCTTTTACAGATTGACGAACGACTTCATAGCCACACATGACTGCAGGCTGTTTTGTCCCCTTTCTCTCACAGGGTCGTCCAGGCCGTGGAGGTTTTGCTGGTTTGCCTGGCCCCTTGGTAAGAGAGAAATTACTGATGTCTCCATCAGTGTCCAACTCTATTGAGAAAGCAATAACATGTGTAATTGACTCAAAGCTTTACGATGTTTCTAGGGAGAGATGGGGAAATCAGGAGAAAGAGGACCTGAAGGAGATCCCGGTATTAAGGTTCCTGTGTACCTTAGCTTGTTACTTTATTTTTATTCTATCAATGAATGACTAATATGAGATTGACAACTAAGGACAACAGTAATTTGCAGGGTTCAGTACTCACATTTGTACATTAAGAGGAATTTCAATTCTCCAATGTAAATTAAATTTATTTAACCAACGCTTTTACCCAAAATGGCCTACAAAAAAAATAAAATAAAAATCCATCCAATCACAGACACAGCATCCTAACTGACTGAGCCACACACCATCTCTGGTGTCCTTGAACTGGGGGGGGGGCACCAAAGCATGTGGATATTTTTGTAGTTATTATAATTATTTACTTCATGATTAATCCAGCAGCCTTGACTAATAAGATCTTTGTATTTCTTAGGGAAAGCCAGGACTTCCAGGTTTGCCTGGACCTTGGGGATTCAAGGTACATCCATGTTGTTCTGATTTCTGATTGGTTGAATTGATTCAATTGATTTCATTGATGCAATTGTTGACAGGGAACAGAAAAAGAAACAAAATCTTTGGAATCATAGAGATATTGTGTCAGAATATATGCAATTCCAAGTCCACTGTAAAAATATTTAACATATGATTTTTATTTACTGCCTTTTACTTAAGGGATTGCAAGGTTTCCCTGGGATTCAAGGCGCTGATGGACTACATGGAACTCCAGTAAGATCCTGAAATGTCGTCCTGGGGTGAAAGTTGCCCTATGTGGATTAAACAATGAAATGCGTCTCTCCTCCAGGGGCCTGTTGGAGAACCAGGTTTAGTTGGAGAAACCGGACCTCCAGGTCCAAAGGTAGTCTTTTATTAACATTGTTACCATTTTTTAAATTTTCAGTACCAGTTCCCAATTGTGTAACTGTAAGTGCATATCATAAGAAAAGAATGTGATGTGAAGAAATTTTATCAAGGGGTTACCCTACACATAATGCATTTAAGTGTTGACTACTGCATGAAAGTTAATTTAATTACTTATAAATAATGGTTTGGTGGACAATACATTCAATCATACAGATGAAAACATATTCTCAAGTGCTTTGTTAAGTAGCAAATTATTTAAAGTAGATAACTCTCCTAATTTGAGTACTACTTGGTTCTGTTGGCTTGTACTTAACAGGGTGTTGAGGGGAAGCCTGGAGCTGCTGGACGTCAAGGTCCTGTTGGGAATATTGTGAGTAGATCCTGCCATCATTTTAACTTTAATATCATTTTAATTTTCCAATATTTTTAATACTGAGTCAGATTGGTATTGTTATTTAGTGATACAGGTATCCCCCGTATGAAAGTAGAGCATTCCTGTGAAACCTTCCGTAGGCTGAAATGACGTAAAGTGAGGAAACAATTACCATTAACTTATATTGGGAAAATTTTTGAGCATTCCCTGACCCAAAAATATGACCTACCAAATCATACCAAGTAACACACAAAACCTAAAATAGCACTAACATATAGTGAAAGTGTCACGCTTGACGGCGCATGGAACGCAGACAAAGGCGCAGGATGCCAAGAGTCGGGACAAACACGGGGTTTCATAAAAGCGGCAACAAACGGGGTGCAGGCAAAACACAGGCTGACATTACAATGACCGGACTGGGGAAACAAACGGAAACGCGGACTAAATACAATGGACTTATGACAACAATCAGGAACAGCTGGTAAACACGGGGAATCCACACGAGGTTAACGAGGGGCGTGGCACACGGAAGGAGCGGACGATCGGGGCAGAAAGCAGGAGTGATATGATAAATACGCAGTATGCAATAATGTTTCAGTGTAATTTCACATACCAGAATCAAAACAGTCATGCGTCGCTTAATGACAAGGATACACTCTGACAAATATGTCATTTCACCCTTTTGAGAAGAGCACAGAGCAGGGGTCACCAATCTTTTTGAAACTGAGATCTACTTCACAGGTACTGAGCCATATGAAGGGCTACCAGTTTGATACACTCTTCTTAAATAACAAATTTGCTCAGTTTAAAATGCTTTTTTTTATTTAGATATTGTCATTTTCAAATCTATGGAGCCCTGGAGGGGACATGGGAGGAATAAATAAATCAACAAACATTTGCGAGATCTCGCAAAACATTAATAACTGTGCTGTGTCCGTTTGAAATACTAAAGATGGAATTTTTGCCTATCTATCGACTAATAAGTATAAACGTAAATGATACAGACATGTCCAGTTAAATGTGCTTTAAGCATTAAACTTTGGGGGACAATTCACATCATGTAACTTTCATATTAGGTGTTTTTATACTCATTTATTTATACTAATTTACCACCAGTGACTTTAAGCAAGACAGATGGGCTGTTGAACATTAAAATATATATATATAAAAAAAAAGTCACCAAACCGATTCTAAAGCAAGTAAGAGTGTGGCCAGAGGAAGCTTCCTCCGCTCTTCAAAATTGCTTTGAAACAGCAGACTGGGAAATGTTTAAGCAGGCAGCCACTTACAACAGCACAGATATTGAGGAGTACACAGACACTGTGATCTCCTACATAACTAAATGCATTGATGTTGTGACCCACACGAAAAGCATCACCACTCGGGCTAACCAGAAGCCAGGGCTGACAGGGGAAGTCCGCAGGTTGCTGAGGACCAGAGACAATGCCTTCAGAACTGGGGATGAATCTGGCCTGAGAACAGCGAGAGCCAACCTGTCTCGGGGCATCAGGAAAGCAAAAAAAGAGTACACACACCAGATAACCTCCCATTTCGAGAACAGCAGAGATACACAGAGCCTATGGCAGGGCATTCAGGCCATCACGGACTACAAGCCCGCGCCACGGAGCTGTGAGAGCGACACCTCTCTGCTCAATAACCTGAACAACTTCTTTGCACGCTTTGAAGCACAAAACAACACTCACCCACAGAAAACCCCACCGCCTCCGCACAACCAGACTCTGTGCCTGTCTGCCGCCAGCGTGGGAAAGACATTCTCCACCATCAACACCCGGAAAGCAGCAGGACCAGACAACATCCCTGGTAGAGTGCTGATGGACTGCGCAGAGGAGCTGAAGGATGTCTTTACAGACATCTTTAACACCTCCCTGAAGCAAGCCATTGTACCATCATGTTTCAAAGCTGCCACCATCATACCTGTGCCAAAGAAATCATCACCATCCTGCTTCAATGACTACCGTCCTGTGGCACTGACGCCCATCATCATGAAGTGCTTCGAACGGCTAGTCATGTCACACATCAAATCCATCCTCCCCCCCACCCTGGACCCCTTCCAGTTCGCTTACAGAGCTAAATGATCCACAGAGGATGCAATCTGCTCTGTCCTCCACCCAGCTCTCACTCACCTGGACAGAAAAGACTCATATGTGAGAATGCTGTTCTTAGATTTCAGTTCAGCATTCAACACCATAATACCACAACAACTTATCTGCAAACTTGATAAACTGGGCCTCAGCAACTGGCTGCTAGACTTTCTCAGCCAAAGGTCACAAGCAGTACGTGTTGGCAACAACATCTTGAGCAGCATCACTCTGAGCACAGGGGTCCCACAAGGCTGTGTGCTCAGTCCTCTGCTCTTCACCCTGCTGACACACGACTGCACACCAACCTACAGCTCCAATCACCTTGTGAAGTTTGCGGACGACACAACTCTGGTGGGGCTCATCACCAAGGGCGATGAGACTCACTACAGGAAAGAGGTCGACCTTCTGACCACGTGGTGCAAGAACAACAACCTCCTGCTGAATGTCAGCAAGACCAAGGAGATTGTTGTCAACTTCCAGAGAGACCACACCCAACTGCCACTGACCATCAACGGTGCTGCTGTGGAGAGAGTAAGGAGCACCAAATTCCTGGGGGTGCACATCAGTGAAGACCTCTCCTGGACCACCAACACTGCAACACTGGCAAAGAAAACCCAGCAGCGCCTCTACTTCCTGCGCAAACTCAAGAAGGCAAGAGCTCCACCACCCATCATGACCATCTTTTACAGAGGAACCATTGAGAGCGTCCTTTCCAGCTGCATCACTGTGTGGGGTGGGAGCTGCACTGAATACAGCAGGAAAGCCCTGCAGCGCATTGTGAGCACAGCTGAGAGGATCATTGGTGCACCACTTCCCTCCCTGAAAGATATATATACCACCCTCCTCACCCGCAAAGCCATCACAATTGTGAGCGATGCAAGCCACCCCGCACACAATCTGTTCAGGCTCCTGCCCTCTGGAAGGAGGTATAGGAGCCTCTGCTCCCGCACTACCAGATTCAGCAACAGCGTCATCCACCAGGCTGTGAGACTACTAAACTCTCTCCCCCCCCCACACTCAGCACTAGCCAACAGAGCCACCAGACTGGCAAGGACTAGGAATTCCCCAGAAACACTCTGGACTCTGACCCACAGAAATGACTACCTCTGAAATATACAAATTGCACACATCTGCTACTACATGTACTACTACTACTACTACTACTATTATTATTATTATTATTATTATTATCCATCCATCCATCCATTTTCCAACCCGCTTATCCTACTGGGTCGCGGGGGGTCCGGA
>JAODJU010000033.1:23321744-23334738 GCA_026776725.1 Gnathonemus echidnorhynchus
GCACAAGGCAGGGAACAACCCAGGATGGGGCGCCAGCTCATCACAGGGCACAAGGCAGGGAACAACCCAGGATGGGGCGCCAGCTCATCACAGGGCACAAGGCAGGGAACAACCCAGGATGGGGTGCCAGCCCATCACAGGGTACACTCACACACCATTAATACTTATGGGGAATCAGTTTCATTTCTGCATATTGATTTTAAAACTTAACCAATGAATGAACCAATGAAAGGACCAATAATATTCACTTTAAAGGTTTACTTTGTGTTGTGTAAAATAAAACCAAATACACAGAATTGACAGCATAGTAACAATGTTCTTGCACACATCAACAACTTAACATTTCAAAATGGGGGGGGGGTCGTACCTTTCAAAATTGTCTCTTCCAGAGGCAATAAAGAATAGACAAACAAAGCAGGCAACAAAGAATAGCCAAAAGTATTGCATAAAGCTATTCCTGTTTGCCCAAATATACAAGTACTATGGACTAGTTCACCAAATAACTAAATGGCACCTGATTGTGAAATTCATACAACATTTTTGGAAATAAAGTAACAATTCTTGTCCTGTGCAGATACCAAGTAATTGTAGCATATCCAACATTTATCCTTCACCATTTCAAAAAAGGGTGATAAAATGATACATTAAGAAAATAACAGAAATAAGTTATTGTACACAAATGTGTCAAGTATCGTATTGTGTATCAAATGTCCAAGGTTAGGGTTAGCTACGGGTTGTGTTTAAATAATGAAAGTCATGCACACTAAATATCGTCTTACAGTTTCCTTCATTTAGTTGATGGGTCTTCAAAAATAAAATGCAGTTCACAAGGAGCAGAAAGACTTCAGTTGTGAACACTGAACGCTTTTGTTTTCTTTATATGTAGCAACATTGGCGGCTTGATCTTTGGCTTGTCCGCAAACAGCTGGGCCTCACTCTCCGTGCTGGGAAAACGACGGCTGTAGATGTCCGGGTATTCCTTCCGGAACTGAGGATGGATCAAGGCTCAGATTATATCAAGTTTGCACCTTTCATATACGTTTTTCTTCTTGATTCTTACCTGCGCCAATTTCTTCTTCTTCTCCTTCATAGCCATAGTTTTGTTCTTGATGAGGCTTTCCAGTAGCTCAGCAATGGCCGCCTGAGAGATTGTCAGCTTCTGCTCTTCGAACTCCTGAGCGCTGATCTGTCTGCAGAACGAGTATATCGGTAGGGCTGAAGAGGCATCCGCACCAGGATACGTTACCTGAAGAGGGAAGGGAAAGAACAATGAACATCCATCCACTTTCTACACCCGCTTTGTCTGATGCAGGGTCATGAGGGTCTGGAGCTTATGCCAGAGGTTACAGGCACAAGGCAAGGAACAACCCAGGAGGTGGTGGCAACCCAACGCAGGGCATGGGGTAGGTGAAAAGACGATTTCCCCATGGGGATAAATGAAGAATCACTATTCCATCAGTCCAAAAAACTGACTGCTTACCAGTTATTTTACACAATTAATAAATTTCAGCCTACACTGGAATTTTCTGAAGCACACGCAAGAGTTTGCAGCTCTACAGGTGACCCCCATGTGTCCCACCTGAACTTTCCGGAGGTATGCAATGTGATCCTGAACTGCATTCTGCAGGTAGACTGGAACCTGGAGGATCTCCTGATGGTGATCCATCAAAAAGGAGACCAGTCTCGTGGCCAGTAGCTCATCCAGGTCCATTTCCTCCTCACAGCAGAGGACACAACGGGAAAATGTGTGCACCATCTGAAACAACAGTGACACCTAGTGGTCACGGTAGGGAGCAATCCATGCCATCTGCTTTGGGCAACTTACATTTGTAAATGAGGTTTGGAGAAGACACATCCAGGGCCCCTACCAGCGTGCGTGTCCCTAGAGCGCTGTGCAACCGAGGCATGTCTACGTTCTGACTCATGCGAGAGATCATGCGCATGAGTAGCTGCAGCTTGCGCCGACGAACCGGGGGAATGAGAAGGGTGCAGAGCTGCAGGGCCTCGATGGCCACCTGCTCCAGCTGTGGCTGCAGGAGACCTTCACACCAAAGAGAGAGAGAGGTCTGGATCTGCAAAGCTATGTCACATGACAGATAAAGGGACCCAAGTCCAAACAAGAGCAAATTAAATCATGCAAGGCAAAATACAAGTTTAGATTAGTTGGAAAAAGCAGAACTGCTAATAGGCATTATTACAATTATAGTAAATATTACACTATATATCAGTCTTGACTGTTCACAATGCATGACACTCCTTCTCAAGTCTTGAAAACAGCACTGCATGTGAAGAACATATGGAAACAGAACAATAAGTTTAGAGCTTTTTTATAGGGGCATATTACTTAAACTGCCCTGAATGGACCTAAAGGGATTGCCCCAAAATGAAAACTGCACACCAGATTCATAGCTCTAAGAATGCTGGGGGGTGTGAGGCCAAGAAATAATTCTCTATCAGACAGGATGAGCTTGTAGAAAAAGACATTGTCCAGTGACAAGAGTCCTTACATGTGTCAGGAATTAGTTTGCTTAAACCTTAGCAAACCTTACAAACTCATTTTAGGGTAATGAAGCCTTAAAATGAGTGGATTAAGACAGTGGGCAACTAAACAAATAAGAAAAAAATAATGAATAGATGTGCATGCTTTTGGTTGGGGCCAGGGAGGCACAGCAATCCAGTCAATCAATCAATAAATAAAGAAGGCAAATCCAGTCCATGAGAGCCAGAGTCTTAATGCTACTGCAGTGTTTCCTAACCTGGTCCTGGAGGACCTCTAGATAGCCCATGTGTTTGCTCCCTCCCAGACAGTCGAGGACCGAATTGGGAAACAGTGGGTTATGGGACGCATTTTAAATCAGCGGCTTGTTTACACCCTGAACATGAAGCAAGGTGACATTACATAGTAAACTATTTGCTCTAGTTAAGAACTTTAGAACTGAGACAGGGGCAGTCTAGCCTGTGGCCCTTGGACTGGAGCTGCCGAACCCTGAAAGACGGGGGGAGGGGGGAGAGAAGGTCGTCTTTTCAAATTTTAAGCAGATGCCAAACAAGCAAAGCGCAGAAGCCACAGTGCAGCTCAGACACACATGCAGACATGGCCTTACTTTGTTCAGGACTCAGGCGCTGCGTGATAGTGGACACAGACTGAACAGGGGCAGCACACTTGTTGGACAAGTCCATAGAGCTACAACAGCGCCTACTGACATCGGGCGCAGCCTGGACTCCCGCAGGGGAGCTAGTAAGCTTGAGTAAACTGGGCCTTCGCAACCCAATGCTGGAGGAACAGTCCGGCTTCATGGTGATCTCAGCCACGGGAGTGTTGATGCTGAAGCTGCTGGCAGACCTGTGGTTGACCATGTCGGGGAGGTTGCAGAAGCTCCTGGAACGGTTTCTTCTGGGCTGTGCAGCCGGCAGGGGTGCAGAAGTCATACTGCTGCTGCTGGGAAGTTGAGCGCAGTGCACATTCGCATCTCTTCTGCTACAACCCACATCACAAGAAAGACTCGACTCTGAGGCAGCTCTGCCCAGACAGCTCTGCCCCAAAGCCTCTTCTTCGTGCCACGGAGAGGCATAAAAAATCCCGCTGCCACTGCTGATGCTTCTACGGAACGGCAGATTTTTCATTGACTTGCACTTGAGCTGGGAGCAACCGTCAGTTTTGTGATCAATAATTCCTTCCAGAGAAGAGCTCCGGGGTCTGAGTCTCCCGGCCGCTGCTCCTCTGCTCTCTCTGTGCAGGCAACACCCTCCCACCAAGTCAGCAGAGTGTCCTCCAGAATCTCTACTAGAGATTCCTTGCTGGTGGGCCCATGCAACGGGGTCCAGGCCCAGGGAGGGGGGCCTCAACATCAGCCTGGAACTGAAGACCTCTCGCATGGGCGATTCGGTTTCATCGATCGCCTCCTTCCGTATCAAGCTCAGGAGGAGACACTCTGTTGACCTGAATGCTCTGGTCCCATTCAGGTGGGGGGTTTTCGGCGGCTGGGGACAGCCGGCATCTTCCAGGTTTTTACGCTTCCCGTGACGATTTTTAGGGAGCACGATGTAGCCACACAAAACTAATGAAGGACCAGAGAACAACATTAAGGACATGATGCAGGTGGGGGGGGGCAAAACAGGCAGGCAGCAGACTGGGGAAGGGGAATAAGGCTCAGCCAATCCATTCCACATGTTAGTAAAAACAACCACACACAAACACATGCACAACACAAACAGTGCCACTCAAAAGCAGTGCAGAGTAGCCTGTCACAAACAAGTTTAGATACGGGACAAAAACATTCTGCAATTTCATGTTTCTTGCAAACATGGTGAACTATACAGTTCAGCTGGAATACCCACAAACGGTCACAATCAGAAATGACTGGTTTCCATATACTGTCAAGCTGATATAGACATTTTTAAGAGAGAAGACAGACTGACACCATTGGGAAACTCCATATTTGCATAGACGCAGAAGTTTCTCAGTCAGAATTGGCTATGATTGGTTAATATGGAAGTTTGGCTCAGAACCACATTAACAGTGGGGAGAGGGGCCACCCATACATACCCAAGACGTTCACAAACAACTCATAATACTCGTAAGTGAGCAGCGGCTGTGGCAGGTTCACAAAGTAGTCTGAGACCGTCTTAAAGACGTCCCTCTCGAATCCAGGGTATGAGGGCTGGTTCAAGTCATACTTTGGCCCTTATGTGTAAAGGGGGAGAGATCAAAACCGAACTGAATTATGTAATAAATGCAAAAGAAACTCAAACTGATTTAAATCACAAGCCTAATAAGAATACAATTCTTAGCCACAGTTTTAAATACACAAAAATATTCTACCATCATACAGCTAACACTCAAGCAGTACCTTAATTTGGATCACCTACTTGTACTCTATGTGGAAGTTACTTACAGTTTGCCAAGCATTTCATTGCAGACAAAACCCAGTGAGGCAGGTCATCTGTGATAAAGGAAGAAAAAAAAAAAACGAGAGTTAAATACACTAAAATCTATTGGTGTATATTAAATATACTAAAATACAATACACACACAGAGCAAAAACTCAAAATGCACATTGAAAATATCTTACCTGTCTTGTCCTCAAGAGTTACTACTCCATGTTTGTTAACGTTGGTCATGTTATAGGCAATATAGCGGGAGTTCACTTCAAAGGGATTTAAAACATCCTCAAGGGAGGTCAGCCCTAAAGTTTTCTGTAAACTGGGGGGTATAAAACAGATCATATCATCATCCAAGGTAATAACACTTCAAATATGACTACAAGGAAGACGCCCAAAAACACACTGTGTCAGCGTTATGGTCTTCCAAATATCCAGAATATCATCTTCTGTTAGCTCTCGACGATGGACCTCTTCTCTCGGTGAAGAATCAGCTGAGATCTCCTGTGTCAATGGATCCACATTTTCCTGGCAAGATAAATACAATTAGGATTACATTTAGAAAGAAAAAAACAAATACGTACAGCAGGCATTTTTGCGAGATTATTTTTTGAAATGAAAAACGGCAACAATTCCCACTTGAGATTCTTTCCCAAATATCTTGGAGCTCCGGAATTTGAAGAGAGCCTCTTTTTCCTTCAACGTGCTCTTCCTCTTCTTCGCGGAACTGGAGGCACTCGGAATAGGTTTCACTGGTGAAGTGGAAGGAAACCTTTAAAAAGAAGTAAAACTTTAAAAGGTTAAGCAGATGTGAAATTCAATCCCAGGTGTAAATGAGTGTTTCACTCAAGTGACTGAGTTTCCTTACATCTCATATACATAGAATAAAACCATGTTTACTGGAGACTGAATGGGGAAACAATACAATCACAAAATCACACGAGTGAAAATAAAACATACAAATTTATACTGTTAATAACTGATTCCAAGGAAGTAAAACTAGTCCTCTGACCTCACCTCTCCCCGAAAACCTCCACACCCTCCCAACATTTCACACTTACATCTCAAGAAAGTAGTAAGGGCTAAGGAGTCTAAGAAATGTTACTAATTTTATAAAAGTTAATACTTAAACCAACAAATTAATCGAATAGCAGAAATTAAGAAGCATGAAATTATATTTGATTTGGACGAAAAGAAAAAAAAAAAACCTTCCAAATATTAATTTCATGCATTTCCATTAGACTGATTCATTAATCATTTATTAGCGACTTATATGATCAAACTGGTTGCACGTTAGATGCTCCATTTAGGGGAAAAAGAAAAATTGCATAATTTCCCAGTGCACATGGTCTCCTCTGCGTGCCCTCATTCAGAGTTCAATTACGCTTCATAGCCAAAAACAAACAACCGCTTCATTCTAAATGAGAAGAAAACCATAACCACTTATGATAATCATCTGTGGAAAATATATTAGAGTCTTATATATTATTCATGAACTATGAATCATCCATTCATTCATCTTCCAAAACAGCTTGGCCAGTATAACATCAGGGTCAGTCTCAAGTCTATGGCAGCATTCCAGTCTACAGCACACAGGGCACTCACAGACATACACTAGGCAACTTAGTGAGACCAATGTGAGAGAAAACATGCGAGCAAACAGGGGAACATGACTCATATCCTCAGTCCTGGCAGTCACTGAGCCTGGACAGGGAACACTTATGTTTCTGGGACCTATGTTTTTAACAGATCTTTTTCAAAATTTGCAGACACATTGTATGACAAACTGGAAAGGATCAAATTTCGTGACGCAATTCACCAAAAGCAATACCACATGGTGGGAGCAATAACTCAAAAAGCATTTGACAAATGTTTTTCATACTTCATGCATTACTTATTTTATTATTGTTGTCAGTGTTATTAGCAGTCCTTACTCATCACTCTCGTAAGCCACTATATCTAGATGCATGCAAATGAAGTGGTTTTTGTAACTTTTTATTACCAGATTGGATTATGTGTATGAAGCAGTACCATGTATAAATGTGACATCATTAAGGGTTCTGGGGACATACCTGTAGAGCCGCCCGTCGTCCTCCAGGTCCTCTGACCCCCACCGGCCCTTAACGTCCTCGATCACGTGGTTCTTCAAGAACTTGCGCAGCAGTTGCAGCGTCTGGTGCCTCGTCACCTCGGGCCCGAAGTTGCAGTTGTTGCGTAGCAGATCGTGGAGCCAGTCTGTGGCTGCCACCGCCGTGAAACAGCTCCCGTAGGAGCGCAGGTGCAGCCGGTGCTTCCGCAGGGGCATGCCGGCCCGGAAGAGCTTGGTCACCTCATTCCACTGCCAAAACCAAAGGCTTGTTAATTCATGGAACCAAAGTGTCACAGACAACAAAATACAGCTTTCTATCATAAATAATTTATGGCTATCATGACCATTTAATAAGACATTGGCTTTATTATGAAAACTCAGCTGCTACTCATCCCAGCTGATCCATCCCCACACCAGGATCTGGTGATCTCCCTGGAAAACTCTATGATTTGTCCTTTGGTCACCATCCGTAACCTTGGGGTAACCACTGACAATCACCTGTCCTTTTCCTCTCACATTGCTAATCTTTCCTGCTCCATTTGATTTCTCCTCTTCAACATCAGAAAGGTTAGTCCATTTCTTTTCACATAGGCCACTCAGGTACTTGTTCAATCTCGTCATCTCGAGACTGGACCACTGTAACTCACTCCTATGAGGTCTGCCTCTGAGCAACATTCCTCCTCTGCAGCTGATCCAGAATGAAGCGGTCTGACTCGTTTTCAACCTTCCGAACTTCTCGCACAGCACACCATTGTTACGCTTCCTCCACTGGCTTCCTGTAACTGCCCGCTAAACCCCATAGCCGGGTTATATTGAACCAGTATCAGAATGTATTCACTGATGAAACTCCAAAGCACGTATGCAAGTCGCTATGGCTAAGGGCGTCAGCCAAACGCCTTAAATGTGAATGTATTGTAACATATACTATATATAATAAACTTTTATATAGTCATCTTACTACTGCACAATGGATCGTATTAAGTTGACCAGTGCAGTGACGTGGTTAGTAATACGAAATAAAATGGTGAAATGGTTCACGGGAGTCAGTGAGCCCCCCCCCAGACCTAAACAACCCAGCAACTGGAGTTCCCACCCGAACATCTAGGCCAAGTCAAACTCACCCACAGACATTCACCCAAGTCAATGCCTTACATTAGCATTAAAAATCCATCGCTAAACAACTAAACCCGAAGACTAAAACAAAGTGAAACGATATCAAAACAAGCATTCCCATCTGTGGGACGGATAACAGCCAGCTCGCTAACAGAGCGATGCACCCTCTTACCAGTTTGGTAGCCCTGTAAGGACCTGGAGTAACGATATGAGCATCCACGAAGTTCATTTTAAACACGATATTTAAAAAAGACGACGAATGTGAATAACAGTAAATAAAATAAATGTATAAAAAGCCGATATCAGCCCATAGTAGTTACAGTACACATCAATAACCAGCTCAAACAGGACGCCGATTTCACTGTTTAAAATTACGAGCGTATTTCCGGAGCTCCGTGATTGGACGATGCCTGACACGTGGCATCCAATGCCTCAAGCCCCGACCACGCACTACTTTTCAAAACACTTTCTACTGGGGAAACGGCAACACCTCCAGGATATGTGTGCAAATACTGCAGTACGGTGTGCTGTACATTGCTGAAAGTACCGTGGATTGTATTATTTATATGCAGCATATTTAAATTCTATGAGGTCCTACCGGCCCCTCATAAAATTCTGTGATTGTTGTAGTATGTAGTGTGTTTTGTATGGTTTCAGAATCTTTCTTTTACAAAATACGAAACGCACAAAAGCTTAAGAGCAAAAGTTTTAGAAATCTTGGAATTTTGTAAATAATGATCCGATCTTCCATATTTGGAATATATCCGTATTGCCAAGTTATGAATTGTGAACGTCTTAAAAGCAATAAACAGGGCTCTGTTATTTTATTAACCGAAACCTTGTACGTGGAGTAATGGTTGCCTCGTACGTAGAACAAAATACATAGTTTTATCTCTGGACGTTATAAATTTGTTGCATAGTATATGTAAGATTATCGGAATACTTTTGAATATGAGTAATCATGAATTATAATGCATTTACTGTCTATCATATGTTGAGCTAAATAATCGGCTATATATAGCTATATTTCTGGTCCCTCCATATTAAAGCGCGTGTTTTGTGTTTCTAGAAAGCTTTTGTTTAAAATTTTACATCATGTTATTAACTGCAGTAAAATTACATAAATGACATTTATCATTACCAAAGGTATAAATAATATTACATAAATATAATCACAACTGCAGTAAAGCACACGATTTATGTATTTTTATATTAATTTCTAATAAAGCCATTTAAAAGGTTTTTGTTTGGCTTACTTTATTGTACACTAAACCCAGTGCAAATGGTGAAAGAGATTCACATAGCCACAAGCCTCAACAGAACATGTTAAAAAATTAAACACTTTAAGATAATGAAAGATACATATATCCAGCCACCTACTTGTCAGGAGCCTGGAGCCTGTCCTGGGCAGCCCAAGGCTGGGGTACACTCTGGATGGGATGCCCGTCCATCACAGGGCACAGGGCAGGGTACACCCTGGATGGGATGATATTCATCATAGGGCACACTGTTACCATCAATGGTGTAGGAAAGAGTTTGATATTGGGCTGGGTAGAACAACTAAATGATCTACATGGAATGAAGCCACAGAACAGTACCCCTACACTAAATCATACACTACAGCAATTCATAGACACTTAATAATACCTTACTGCAGAAGGAAGCCAAAGAAATGCATGCAACTTGGAGAGAAAATGCAAACTTCACACACTCAGAATAAAAGCAGGATTTGAACCCGCAGCCATGCTGGTGTGAGGCAGCAGTATTACCCACTGAGCCAATATGAAAAACACATGCTGGCCACAAATGCAAAAATGCTTCCCTGTGTGTACAACTCTACCCTGGAGGTGGGTCTGAACCAGATCCATCCTGATAGTACACAGGGGCACCCAATAATATGCCCACTGAGCGTTCCTTCTGAAGTATAAAGAAATATACTGTATATACAAATATACACGATACTTTTATCTTCTCATTCTTACAATTTGATTAAAAGTGGGGACATTATCTCACTACTTGAGTGTCATACGAATTTCGGGATGTCTGTCGGCTCAAGCGGCCCCGAGTCATCTGCTTGTAATGATGTAGTCATCATTTTTAATTTACCTTTTTCAATTTTGTCTTCTATTAACTGAAAGCCAATCAGTATAATGAAGACCAACTATAAGAATATTTCATCCGGAAATATATGAGTACCACTGGTGAAGTACTATCATTTTTTATATTAATGTTTTTTAAAGAGCCATGTTGTCTTTGACAGTGTGTAAATTATTTCTTTTTATGTTGGTAATTATATCCCCCAGCTGCATGCTGATATATTACATATAAATTTACATATAAATTGTTTTTTTTTTTCCACAATTCACCTTCTAATCCATATCCATTCAATGTGTGAAAATCTGACTTGTCACTGTGGCCCCCTGATACTCATCTCTAATACCAGCTTTGTTTATAAGAAGGCTTTGGGGGGTTCTGTAAATTAGACTGTATTATAAATTAAAGACCCTCAGTTCCTCAGCTGAATGTTTGGTTGCCACAGAAGGGCAGTGTCATGCCCTACATTCCTGTCCCCTCTTTCTCTACCTAGAAACAGTACAGCGCATGCGTGCATGCGTATGTGCATGTGTGCGTGCATGCATGCGTGCTCACTCCTGTTACTAGTTGTGCCTTCTGTTTGACCCCTCGTGGTCTGTTTTTCTTTGCTCTGTTCCTATTTCAGTCAATAAACCCCTTATTAGTTTGTCCTCACGCCTGATCTTGCCTCCTTCGTGTTCAGATTGTGATACAGTGATACACTGTAGATCATTGATAGAATCTGAAGAAATCCTACCTGGACAGAAGACGGCAGTATTATGCCAACACTGGACATTTAAACCCCTAAATCGATACAATATGGAGTTGAAGGTAAAAAAAAAAGAGATGTAGATGTGAATATGGCAAAAAATAGAAAATACACTTTTGTATTAAGTTACTGGTTCATAACTTGAGTTGCTACTGTAATATTCAGCAATATGACCTGGGATTGTCACCAGGATAAGCTTTGAGATGATGAATGGGTAAGATGCATGATTGTCTTGATAAAGTCTAAGCAATGTAATGATGCAAGAACTGGATGAAGCATGAAGCAACTGAAAGTGAAAGTAAAATGGGTCATTTTTTTGTTTACTTGTTTTTTTTTTTTTGAAAGACTGATAAAAACAAAAACTTTAAAGATCTGATAGTATTGTAGCCATTTTTGAATCTTTGTATGACCTTTCAATATCCTTGCTGTTCTACCTGCAATTACAGAAAGATCTCCCATGACTAGGTTTATATAGAAGTGACAATGTGAGGATGAGTGAGGAAATAAAATCGATATCCTTCTATTCAGTCAGCCCGATAGGAGTTTATGAATATCAATTCTTCTTCCTTCACAAAAATGCCCCTCACCCTTTACACACCTGCACCAAGGACCTTCAGAAAACAATATTATTATTTTATGGTGGCTATCATTAATATCAGCTTTCCGGTCTGAATCAATTTTCTTCAGTCTTGCTCTTTGTCATTGGCTGCCTGATTCTCCCCATCACCTTTAATCCCGTACATATGTGAAAAGAATGCTGTTTACATCTGCCCTGCATAAGCTGTCTCTCTGACTGCTGATACACTCTGCTTATCTGTTCTGTTTAATAAGTTCTTAATGAATGCTTTATTTTCAGTGGATTGAAGCTGGGGTCTCGGTGGTGGTTACTTCCTAGCAGATGCTGAATATTTGTAACAGTAGCGCTTTCAGAGTTTAAAATACATGCACCTGCTTATTAATTAGGTGAGGAATAATTTAACTATTTTCAAGGATTCAAAAGGTTGTCATTTGTACTAGTGCTTATTTGAGTGTTACTTGTAGACAGACACAAAGTAACAAGACAAAAGACAAACACTTAGTACATTTAGGTTATTTTCCCCTTGGGATCAATAAAATATAGCTTATCTTTAAAAGGATAAAGATGATGCAGAAATGGGTGGTGCAATGGCATGGCTCATAGTCCTGTGATTTAATGCCTCCTGGTTAGTGTGTGTGTGTGGGCGTGTGCGTGTTTGAATGCATGTATATATTACACTGTGGGGACTAAATAACCCCATAATGTGATAAAAATCCAGGGGAATACACTCACTCCTGCATTGTTTACACCCAGGATGGGATGGAATATTATAGATCTCTATTAGAAATCTCAGGTTGTTTTAAAGAACAATCAAAGTATATTGCAATAACCAGTATTGTCTAATCCTCATTTGAAAATGCATTGATATAACATCAAGATTCAATATACCACCCAGCCTTAACATTCAGTTAGAAGCATCTCAATTGTTAAGTCACCCATAGTGTGTAAATTGCATGCCTGCACTTCATCCATGGTGACCCCTGCCTCAGACCCTTTGCTCAGGGGCATTTGAGGGGCATGGATACCCTGGCAGATTCAGGGAGCCTTGAATGGGTGGGAGGGCCCACGGTGAAATTTTATCTGGGGGCCCAGAATTTCTTGGCATACCCCTGCCTATGCTTCCAGGTGGAGGATCCAAGCTCCCCATAACCATGCACTGGATAAGCCACCATGGAAGATTTAAGCATTGCACAGATGACAAGTTTATCTAATGTTGTTGGCAACTGTAGCTATAGCTGAATAGTAAGTGCACAGATTGACTGTGTATAAAAACAGCAAGTACTGAGCTGTGTCTGGTGCCAGATTGTGTTTACTGGAGATGACTGTGCATTTTCACACCCCACAAATGAGACCTCCCTGGGTGGATGGGTGGGGGGCTGGGAATACGGGTGAAATACTTCCCCTACAAGGATATCTGTATTCCATCAGCGTAATGTTTAATCCCACAGGTCCCTCCAGCTGGGCCTTTAGGGGGCACCACATGCCCCTGCAC
>JAODJU010000033.1:23345470-23363085 GCA_026776725.1 Gnathonemus echidnorhynchus
ACACTGAGGCATCTGCACGTCTAGCAGTACCTACCTGAGCTTTCATTTCACGTCTGGTTAATCACCGGTTCTGCAGTATTTTGACTTGAATAAGGTCACCGTTTATCCTGCCTGACCTTGTTTGGTCCTCGTGAGTGCCAGTTTATTCAACTTATTTGGTGGTTTTGCCCACAGCAGGTACAGACATTGGCAAAGATCTTGCTGTTTGTCTTAAAGGTTGACATGCACATGTTGAAGTTAATAAGCTGGCATCACTGTAGGGCACTGGTTCTCGACCATGCCATGTATTTTGCCTAATCATTCAAGCATGGGAAACTTAACTTTGCTACTTATATTTATAGTAATTGTAGATCCACACCTGATTTCAAAAGGTTAATAAAGCAACATTCCAGTTAACTCAGAGAGCAAGTTCTTTCTTAGGAAGCAACTTAGCAAGCACACTCTTGACAAGAAAATGACTACATTCTTTACATTCTTGGTATTAATAAATTGAAAGGCAGTGACATACATGGCATAAAAACATCATGTTACCCTTTACATTAACTGCACCTTCATAATGCATTCATTGTGCATTCATAGAACATTCATAAGCAGCATGTAAGTATACTTTAACATCCTAACATACTTTAACAACTTTAATTTACATGAATAACAAACATTATATGAGTATATGATTATAATGTTTGTTATTATCATATATTAATGTATAGCATGGCTTTTAAAGTATGTTGGGATGTTAGGAGATACTTGCATGCTGCTTATGAATGTTCCATGAATGCATAATAAATGTATTATGAAGGTACACTGCATATTCTACAAATGCATTATAAAGGCATTATGAAGATGCAGTTAATATAAATTGTTACCAAATATCATAATTTACAGTATTCCTTTTGTTTTATTGAATGCTTATGCCTCAGAATCTTAAGCCTGGTCATGTTATTAAGTTCACTTTCATTGCTTGGCAGGCTTCTGTTTTTTTATTTGCCAAATAAGTTTTAGATTTTAGATCAATCACACGGTTGGAATTAAACTGCATGTCGATCCACCTGTTCAGTACCTGCGATTATATGTGCATGTGAAATATTCCATTAATTGCCAAGGTATGAGATGAAAAATAATCATTTAACATTCTTGTTTATAATACAATGCCCTCTCTTGTCTTATTGCCATCTGTGTATCTAGCCTTTTTGAAAACATTGAAAATTCAGCTTGTACTTGCTTGCAAGTAATATTTCTGTTGGAAATGAATCTGTACATCACATGTTTAAGTTAGTTAAACAAATATTAAATTACAGGTCATTGTTACAAACTTGAGAATTTTTCAGGAAAAAAAGTCACTGTGAAATAGATTTGTTTTGTGTATATGTTTAGGTATATTAAAATTATGTTGTTTGTTGCTCTTAAATTTTTTGCCCCAGTATGTAGCCAAAACTGCCAACACAGAACTAAATAAAATGTTATTAGCTTTATTGCATGTAAAATACAATAAACAATTTATTTGCATGATAAGATGTATATTTGAATTTTTGGTATTTTTGCTCAAGTTTTGTCATTTCCGTAACTCTTGCCCCAGATTTGATGAAATACTTTTGTCTATTACTACCCCAGAGGCAAAATCTACATGTCATGAGAATGATTCATATACTCATATACTCCCCTTTGTCTTAATTCTACGTTAATTTAGGGATTAAATGTGTAAATATTTACGATTGAAAGTTTTAGTGTTGGGTGCAATTAATCGCAAGGATCACAGAAAACTGTACGATTAATCAGCTAATTCTATTATCGATTCACAGCCCAAAAAGATGTATGGTAACGCTAGACTAGTCATGATAGCATGCTTTCGAATGGCAAAGAAGTTGCCAAGAAATAACAATGCTGTATTCCCCGGGTGGACCCATCACCCCCTTTCTGCTGTCTAATTACCACTCCTCCCACACTCCCCAACCGAAAAAAACCTGGAAGTCTGGTACCAAGCAGGTAACTCAAATGTCTGACTGTACTAGTACATATATAAATATATGCTGGTCCATTTCAGGGCACACAAGTGCACACATTTACGGACTATGGGTAATCTACAGACACCAGCTCCCTTAAATGGCCCATCTTAGGACTTTGGGAGGAAACACACATGGACGCATGAAGAAAGGCCTAGTAACTCCACAGGCTCACGGAGTCAGTGGGAGGGAATCGAACTCACAGCCCCGCAGGTGTCAGGCCAGTGCCTTCAATATAAATAACACTCAGGTTCAGGGGTCCTCCAGCAGTTATCTGCTGAGTTTGAAGTTCACATCTGTCAACAATTGCTTATTGTAAGTGCAGCATAAAGATACTCATAACAGAAATTGATGTATATCAGGAAGGATGGTACCACATAATGAGATTTACGTTTCACAATTTTGCATATAAAATGGGAATTTTCTCCTGTTAATATTCAACAATAAAACATGCAACAATTTCCGTCACCTCATCACAGGAATAAACATGTTATATAAATGTTAATGAGATTATGCAATGCCGTTTAATTGCTACTCTGTTCAATGCTGATTTATAACATGCAAGAAAACTCAGCAGCAAATGAGGAGAATGGTAAAGGTAAAAAGCTAAAAGGTAAAACTAAGGTGATCAGAATTCAAACAGCTCCATTATTCACCAGTCTGCAAGGTTCCTCTGCAACCATGTAACGTGACAACAAGCTGTCAGCTCTTCCTACAATAATCATCTTCGAAACCGACTAGACATGATGCGCAAATATCCAGCAAAACACAGTATTATATAAAATGCAAGAAGATCCTTCATGTCAGTGGCTCTCAAACCAGTGCTCAGGCCACCCCCAGCTTCCACCACCCACATGTGTGATATTACTTGTCAACTAATTATAACACTCTTGATTATCTGGCTCAAGCATGTAGCTGGCAAACTAGAATGAAAATGTGGATCGGGTGGAAAACGTGACCACTGGGTCGAGAACCAGTGCCCTACAGTGATGCCAGCTTATTAAGCATCTAAATGGCTTGTGGAAACTGACACTAACTGCTGTTTCACTCGCAGTGAATACACAGGTAAACCCCTAGCAGGCAAGCTAAGTGGGTCCATCAGGCTTATGTAATTAATGCAAACAAGTATGAAAATTATCAGCAGTGGTAACTATCTTATTATTATCATACACTGGGTTTTGTATGCCTCCCAGCAATTTGTTTAAATTCTGTGATTTCCCCCCCCTCTACATTCTCTTTTAGTAGTACAGGTAATTTCATATTTCAAATAAAAACTCACTGACAAGCATTATAGTCCTCAGTGATACATAGATTCATGGTGTATGAATATTCTATTACAGGAAAAACCAATAAATCAATAACCTTAAAGTTTAAATTGGCTAAATTAAATGCAATGGATTAGCAAGTCATTCGCTATCTTGGTAGATTGTGTACGGAAACAGCTTTAGTGTGAAGGCCATCTGTTTAGACAGTGAAATGTGTGTGTTTTGTGGTAAACTTGAGGCATTTGTTATGATATGAAAATATAAATGTGAACAAATGTCCTTGACAACATGGACATCTGATATTTTGCCACAGATGGATGATTTTGGCTACTCGCTAACAGGATACACTTTGCAGATGACTGAACGAAGAGACAAAGAGTAAAATAATAAAGGAACAGATATAAAGGTGCAGATGGAATTTGTTCAGATCTTAGCCTTGTATGGATCAGAGGAAGACATGAATTGAAAATATATTAAACGGTAACCATAGAAACAAATTCTACATGCAGGTAACAAGGTGCATCTATACATACAGGTATCTTCTCTCTAACCTTACAATGAAAAATTTGGAAATATGGGGAAATTGAAGTGTCCTACAACTTGGAATAATGCCATTTCAACTGCAATTACAATTAGAAAGATTTCAATGTCATACATTAATATATGGATTATTAAACCGACATATAAAATGTGCATATAATGGAAGAGTATTAGAGGAACCTAAAAGAAAAAATATATATAAAACATTGAGATTAAAGTTCAAATTAACTTGAGAAAAAAGTTGAAAGTTAAACAGTAGAAACTTCTTAGTGACTAAGTAAGTAAGTAAGATATCTGTAGCAGGTGAATCTTCACTATACCAAAGTTTTCATCCCCTCACCCCAAAATAACAGTGACAGAGATTTGTGACCCCTATTAGGTTAATTAGTGTTCACCAACCTTTATTACAGGGCAAGCTGGGCCTGTCAGTTAAAATGAAAGTTGAGGTGCCAGATGAAATGTTCTTCAAATTATCTCGCATCCCATCACCTCACCAGTCGTTGTGCGAGGAGAAGAACTTTTACCTAAAAAAAAAAATCCTAACTTAAATCTTGGAAGCTTGTCTTGACTTTAATATTAAGAGTTTATTTTAATCTCAAAACCTTTAAAGTTTAATCTCAAATGGTTATTTCAACATTAATTTCAAAACTTGGCTGTCATAGCAGGTGGGATGAAGGACATGGGAGCAAGCACTGGTTACCACATGAAAGGGGTTTATTAAACTTAAACAGACAACCAGAAATAAACAAGATGACGGGGGAACCAAATGGGGGGAATGGCGAAAGGCAGGGATCAGACAACGCAAGGGCACGACAGCAATGACGGAACTGGGAAGCACTTAAATATATGACTAATGAGGGAGCAGACGAGATGTAGCTGGGAGTGGTTAACATGAGGGCAGGAATAGGAGGTGAGACAAACAAGCACCAGGCGTGGCTTGTGAGCGCCACACCAGGGAGGAAACAAGAGGGTCAGGCAGACACGGTGGGCAGGACGTGACATCAACTTTTATCTCAAAATGTTCTATGTTTTTCTTCCCTTTCGGGTAACCCTGATGCTCTTTTGTAGAGTAGATCTAAATCTTTTAATGAATATCGTAGTGTAGAGTTCACAAAGTACAGGTCATGGGGCATAGCGTTGTCCTTGGCAGGGACTCGCAAGCCATTTTCAGCCAGGAAATTACGGACTTGATAGTAGTTGAATAATAGTAGTTATAGTAGGTGAATAAGATTAGAATCAAATGTAACAAAATGGTAGGTGGGCTATGGAAGCCCTAGTAATGCCCAAGGACTGGCTTCAAAACTGCTGATTGTGATAATAAAATAAATAATGAATGAATGAATCCTTAACTGGCTTCCTATATTCTGAGCTTCATTAAAATTTTCAAATTTTAAGAAATTTAGAATTTTAGAAAAGAAAATAACTGTAATGCAGTGGGTACCTCAATGTATCGTCAGGGGCCCTATAGTGACAGTGTAGGGTCCTAGATATTTTTTTGGTGGGATTAGCACAAGAACCATTTTTTTTTTTTCTTTTTCTGCATGTTAGAAATATGGCCTTAATATGGGATATTTGTACCTTTAAGTCAAAAGAGGTCCCCACCATGACTAAATGACTTTTTAATATGCTGTTACTTCTTGAATAAATCACCAGCTCATTCAAGAAATGCATGTGCACACATTCAACTGTAACACAAAAAACACAAAAAGATTAAGTGTCCTGGAGTTTGGATTTTTACTGTAATTTATTTCCAGCAGCAGTTTCTAAATTACTGGTGTCTGCCGAATTTAACCTCCTTTTATAGGGCCAAACATCAAGAACCCAGTGCCAAGCTGTTCTGGCATTCTGCTGAGTCTGAAGTACACGAACATTCCTACATAAAAAGGTAAGGTTCCCACTGTCACGTCCTGCCCGCCATGTCACCTGATCCTCCTGTTTCCTCCCTAGCATGACCCTAACAAGCCACACCTGTTACTTGTTGTCTTAACCCTGTGTTGCCTCTTGTTAGCCTCCTCTTTATTCTAGTATATAAGTGCTTCCCAGTCCTGTCATTAATGTAGCTCTTCCTGTCAGCCTGTTTCTGGCCCCAGTCTAGCCCTCTTATTTTGTGCCTGTGTGATCTTGTTAATTTCCAGTCCCTGTTTGTTTAAGTTAAATAAAAGACCTATTGTTTTGTCAAAAGCCAGCCCTAGAGTCATTTGTCCTGCTTGTCATAACACCCACAAGCTAACAAAATTAATGTATTTCTAAATTTGAAAACTTCAAATAGTCTTTTGGAGCTCTTGACGACAACTGCACTTGAACCATGTTTTGTATTTCTTAAAAAATACTTTAGACTGGTGTCTACTTATCCTTCAAAACCACCCAGTTCTGAATTGCTTAGTTGTTCCACAAGTAATATAACTAAACATTTCATTTTATCTTATTAATTAATTTGTACTACAAAAAATGTTAAGCAAAAAATAACTAGCAAAACTCACTGAATTAACTTCAGGAAGTCACAGAATCCAGGTGGCACAGAAAGAGAAAGAAAATTAATCTATATGAAAAATTAGTATATCACAAACATGGATTAATTTGTAGTCAGAAATGCAATACAGCTATTGTTTTATAGTTAAAATCCTGTCAGGTTGATGCCATGCTTACTACCACCATAAATGGGACCTGTCTGTAGGTAGACCTATTCATAGCCAGTTATGTAATCTATATTCTAATTGGTTGGTGTAACTGTTATGGCAGCCAGCTATTTAAGCGATATTGTTAACACTGCAAAATACTCTTTTTGCGAAGATGTTGAATTTAAGGAGAAAAAAAACATCATATAATCTACTTTAAGACTCGATTGAATGATTGTTCTGTAATAACAATGCGTCCTTTTTTCTATAATCAGTTTTTCAGCATAGGATCACAGCAAGCATTGAGGTGATCCCTGGATGGGATGTTGGTCCATCAAAGGGCGCGCGCGCGCACACACACACACACACACAGTTTCACTCAAAGGCAATTGAGAGTTTTTGGAGTGTGGGTGGAAACCAGGAATCATACCAACAACCTTGGATGTGTGAGACCCTACAGTGTATGACCTTAGATGTCAAAATGATATTCAGTGAAGTTGAAGAAATACCAGTGGTTTTGTGGGAAGGGGTGAAGCTTTGCACCCCACGGTGAGTGGGAGTATCGCACTCCGTCAGTCGAATTCTGTAACCTTCTTTCGGAGATTTATTCGTTAGTACCAGCTTAATATTTAAAATGCATAAGACGATACAAAAAAGGTCGCAATTCCTTTTCAGCGGAACTGATCACATTACCAGCAGCTTGCTCTGAACTCCGTTAGTCTCCACCGTTATTTGGAGTTGCTGTGGGCGTCAGTGTTCCAGCCCCCGCTACACAGAGGAGGATCTACGAAGACGAGGGGACCTGTATGATTGACGCTAGGTCTGTGTGGCTCTCACGAGCCTTATGCACGGTCAGTGAATCACGACCGAGAAAAAGGTGCAATTAGGTATTTAAATTTCGCCCAAACCCTGCAAAAATGTCCCGACTTGTTACGTATATATTTTCACTGAGCTCGCTCCGAAGGCAGCAGTGGGAACGAAAATTTCCCGGCGAACTGAATTAGGAACTGTATTAACCGCATTTCCCAAAATAGTGGATTTAGAAGAAGAAGACGTCCGTGTTTCCTCTTCGCAGCGTCCTTGGGAAGCCTGTGTTAGATTTGTGCCGAGGGGATCTTAATGGTAAGCTGAGAATTGCATATGTACACCCCACGTTCATTCATATGCGCCGCTCCGTTGCATCAGTAGTACTGTAGTCCATCTGCATTGTGCATAAAGAGAGAACTGCATCTACAATACCGTGAAGTGAATGCACCGATCGCTTTACAGGTAAAGACATTTCCAGTATGCATTCTGCTATTTTAGCAGCCGGCATACTGATACGCTACCCCATTAAGTTGCTTAATATCAATTGTCAATATATAATACAGTACTTAACAGTAGGTGGCAAACTAATGTCTTTTGCTATGTATTGTGTTATTTTAGAGCCAAAGAATAACGGAGTAAATATAATCGAGATGGTATTTTGCTGCCAGATTGGATTTACAGCATCCCTCCACAGTGCGATGAAGTTGAGAGCATTTTACTGCATACGCTCAGCCGATCGCACAATTTAACGAACCAGCGATGTTTTAACCTGCCATGAAAGGGGGAATAAAGTAGCCCGAGGTTTTTAGCATTTAAAAAAAAAAAAAAAAACAGTGAATCTGAAGCCGAACCAATGCGGTCTGAATTGCTGAATTTTTATTTAACAAAACGATCGTTTTATATGGCGTGGTATAGTTGTCATGAGTAATGGTAAGCTACTTGTGTGGGTATGTTAATCAATTGTGGTTTCATCGTCAGTAAACAGTTTATTCATGTGTTTCTTGTTAATTTTCTTTGTGAGACATCGCTTCGGCTGGGCATTCCAAGTGGTATTTGAAATAAAAGAAAATGTTGATTGTCTGATGGATTGGTTACGCGCTACATTGATTTTCTATATTGCCCTTACAGCTTTAAATGTTAATTCCCTGTGGCCCTGTTGGCTTCAATATATCCAAGCCTAAAGAGTCTTCCAACTTGATGTAGTTAACATCTGTTAATACTGGTTTTAAGTTATTAATTCAGCTCCTTTGTGGTTCACGTTTGATAACAAAGCTGCCGAGTATTGCATTTTGTAAGTGTAATATTGTAAGAAGCTACATCTTTTGCGAACATGGTGGACAACAATGCACAAGCGAGTTTTTTTTTTTTTTGTACTGATTATGTAAAGTCCTTTTTCTCAACTGGATGCATGCCCGAGAGTCAGCCTGCGGTTCGGTGGGAATGAAGCAGCAGTATGAGGAGCTGCGCCTTGCCGTTATTCTCACTGCCGCGCTTGACAGCGGATGATGTACGCTTCCACCTGTCGTTATAAACACCTGCCGGCATTGAGGCAGGAGTGATGGAGGGGGGTGGTGGAGTTCGTCTAGTGCGTGAGGGGGCTGAGATGTGTCAGTGGGAACCCTCCCCCCCACCCCCCACAGTAATTATCCACATGCAGCCTGTATGTGTGAATACTTTGGGACTGAGATCTAGTATCTATTATTATTATTATTATTACCTTGGTGCCTGTGGTCTCTTGATCTGAGAGTGTTTAAACACCAAGGTGAGGACAGTCTTAACGCCTCACCATCAGTAGCGGGGAACAGAGTACAAAGGAGCATGACGGCTCTAGTCACAAGATTACAGCAGTGGGACAGAGTGGATTCGTAATGGGATGTGTTCATTAGTGAGGTGTCCCCTGCCCCTAAAAGCACCAATGTTTCTATCAGGGTTTTTCACAGCCAGAGCATCATATGATCAACAGCTGGGCGCAATTCTACTTACATTGGGAGAAATGGTCATTTTGGATGGCACATTAATCCGCTGCGTCATTATGTCAGGACGGCGAAGCTGACCGTTGTGCTGACACAGTATTTGGACTCTCCGTTTACGTTAAGTGGTTTCCTGGAGGTCTGCTGCATTTCCTCCTTCGGGGAGCTGTGAGCTGGCAGTGCCGGTGGTTCAACTGCTGCTTGGCCCCGTGTTGCCCCTCACAGATCTCTCCCTCACAGATCTGCCCCTCACAGATCTCTCCCTCACAGATCTGCCCCTCACAGATCTCTCCCTCACAGATCTCTCCCTCACAGATATGCCACTCACAGATCTGCCCCTCGCAGATCTCTCCCTCACAGATCTCTCCCTCACAGATCTGCCACTCACAGATCTCTCCCTCACAGATATGCCACTCACAGATCTGCCCCTTGCAGATATGTCCCTCACAGATATGCCCGTCACAGATTCAAATCGGGCCATTCAGCAATTTTACGTAATTGGAATATCAGTTGTCGCTATGGATATTGCACTGAAGTTGTATTACATAACGTCAGATGTGACATAGCATTGTGTAATTAGAAACTGAAATGCTAAGTTTTAGTAAATGTTTCTCAGTGTTGTTCAGCCTAAGACCCACTGTGTTTGTGGCATGAGCAGGATGTCGGATTCTCTCCTCCATTAAGATTGTCATTCAGCACCAAGCGATACAAAATGTTTCTGTGTGTGATGCATCTTATTCATGCTGTAATTGCAGAAGCACCAGTGTGACTTTCCACAGCTTATCTAGTACCAGGGCCTCTATCAAACAGTGTTGTAACCAAATAGGGTACAAGATGGGCTGTTCCCTATATGGTGATGCTAGTCTATTACAGGATACAGTGGGAAGGCCAGGCAAAATGAACATGTACAGTGGAGAAATTTGTACCCCCAAATTGATAGTGTGAGGTGACTGTAGTACCTGCAGTGCCACCTCATGTGAAAGTATTTAACTGAAATAGACACAACTTTAAGGAAGCTGGTAGTATTATAGCCCACGTGGTTATATACTGCTGAATAAATCTGTTTCATGATATTACTTGCTGTTATAGTTCAGGATGCTGTGTTTTTGCTACAACAGTAATGCAATAGTAGTGCAATATCACTGCAGTGTAGGAGCCATATAATAAAATGAAGAGCAGAGGAAATGGAACATTTTTTACACGGCTTGTTCTAACGTGTCCGTGATCCGAGCCGCTTAGATTTCAGGCCTCTCTGGGCAATCTGCTGCTGCACAGCACACTTCAGGCCAATAGTCAAGCAAAAATATTAGAAGAATATTAAAACTTGAAATAAAAGTCGCCATCTGAATTAACTGAGAAAGTGGTTGTGAGGTTGGGATATATCCAGACAACACAATCATCTACTAATTTTCTCATTATATAAAAATGAAAGTAATAAACTGCATTTTAAAAGAAACATGGTTTCAGTCTGACTGGCATATGATCAGGGCATCAACAAATAAGAGTTTTAAATGGTTGTGTCATCCAGTCTATCCAGAACATGCCCTTCCTTCTAACACTCCACCAGCTGATGAATTAAATCGAAGGTAATTAGATTTCACTTTAACTCAAAAGCGTAGTTTATCTTTAAAACTCTCTTCAATGAGAAAGAGATTGATCTGTTTATTTCTCACTATATCAAGTAATAGAAGGAAAATAGGAAATAGAATGGATTATCCGTCCATCTTCTAGTCACTTTTGTTGGTCAGGGTCACTATGCCAGGCAGAAAAGGGCAGAAGGCAGGGTTACACCCTGGATGGGATGCCAGTCACATTCACTCAGTCATGCTCTATGGGCAATTTAGAGACACCAGTTAGCCTGCATGTTTTCGAGCTTTGGGAGCAAATCCGTGTTATCAGGGAGGCCATGAAAACTCACACACACGGAGAAGAAGCAGGAGTCAAACGCCCAGTGCTAGAGGAACAAGGTTACAGTGCCAACCACTGAGCCACTGTGGGTTAGTTATCAGAAATTAATTGACTGCAGTAACCTTATGCAAACATTTTTTAGCTTTGAAATTCAGCATTAATTAATTTCAAATGTGATATGTCGTGTGATGTGTGGTCTTGAGACAGAAGGAATTACCCACATGAAGCCATAAATTTTCAGAGGGAATTGTTATCCTAATGGTGAGAGTAGACAATCTCCATCATAGCTTTCGGTGTGTAATCTATAATTTAAGCTCATTTAGGTGCTATAGTACAGCAACATCTGCATTTTCTATTGAATTATTCAAAATATATACAGGGGGTGGACAATGAAACTGAAATACCTGGTCAATAGTGTTTGAGGTTTCATGCCTATACTGTATATGTGCATCCTGGTGGCCAGTCTTCACTGATTGCACATTACATCAGTAAGAGCAGAGTGTGAAGGTTGAATCAACAGAGCAATAGCATAAATGCACATAAAAAATTGTAATCCACACAACATAATGGGAGACATTAGAGTTCAAAAGAGGACAAATTGTTGGTGTGTGTTTTGCTGCCACATGTGTGACCAGGACAGCAAGTCTTTGTAGTGTATGGAGAACCGTGGTATCCAGGGTAATGTCAGCATGCCACCAGGAAGGACGGACCACATCCAACAGGAGTAACTGTGGATGTAAGAGGAAGCTGTCTGAAAGGGATGTCTGGGTACTAACCTGGACTGGACCCTAAAAACATATAAAACCACAGCTGCCTAACTCACTGTAGAGTTAAATGTGCACCTTGGTACTCCTGATTCCATGAAAATGATGATCAGTGATGATTTGGGTTGCAATATCATGGCATTCCCTAGGCCCACTACTTGTTCTAGATGGGCTCATCACTGCCAAGGACTACCAAGCCATCCTGGAAGATCATGTTCACCCAGTGGTTCAAACATTGTACCCTGAAGGTGGTGTCATGTATCAGGATGATGATGATGCATCAATGCACAGAGCAAGACTGGTGACAGAGTGCTTTGATGAACATGAAAGTGTAGCTGAACATCTCCCATGGTCTGCACAGTCACCAGATCTGAATATTTCTGAGCCACTTTGGGGTGTTTTGGAAGGAGCAAATCAGGAAACATTTTCCTCCACCAGCATCACATACTGACCCGGCCACTGTTCTGCAAGAGGAATGACTCAGAATCCCTCTGGCCGCTGTGTAAGACTTGTATCTGTCATCCCCAAGATGAATTGATGCTGCATTGGTTGCAAATGGAGGCCCAACACCAGGACTGCCCAGCCCAGCTCCTGGAGATCTACCAGCCTGCAGAGCTTAGGTACAGCCCTGATACCTGATACAGAGAATCAGGTCCTTCAGTCATATTCTAAGTATTATGCTATGTTGAAGCTGAGCTGGCTGTAATACTGAGATGCTACTGAAGAGCCTGATTATCTGTATCAGGTGTGTTAAATTAGGGCAGCACCTAAGCGCTCCAGGGTGGTACAGCCCTGGCCTACACCATACTAATAAATTATTGTGGTCTAAAACCGGGTGGTTGAGTTTCATTGTCCAGTCCCAGTACATTGCCATTTTATGATTTTTCCTGCCCATTTTCCTCTTATATGTACTCATTGTGCTTAATTTATATTGTACCACAAGAGTCATACTTTTCTGGTAAAATCATTTATCATTTAGTGGTCTTTGTCTGCCTGCAAGCCCATAGTGGTTAAGCGACTGGAAGATGGGTGAATGAGTGAGTTTTAGCTGTGTCTTCAGGTGAATTTGTTTCCAGGTGAGGTTAGGGAGCCTCTTGGACTCAGAAGAGACTCTCATGCATAGGCGTCATTCCTGGGGGGGCACGGGTGGTTCGCATCCCACACAGTTTTCAAAACAGTGGCGTTTGTCCCACTCAATATTTTCAAAGATTTTGTTTTTAATAATATGAATTTATGTTTATGTACGAGGTCATGCAAGAGTCATGCGAGAGGACAGATTTGACTCAGTCAATTAATGCATCTGTCCCAGCTCCCGGCCCTCATGGTTCACTAAGGTAGCTCCATAGTCAGGGATGTACATAGCTGGTATGCAACTACGCATTCGCCTTTAAAAGCGATACTTGCGACAAAAGACCACTGTAACAGTGCAGGTGCGTTAGTATTTTATGTGGATTTGCGTTGCTATGACAAGAAATTACTGTGCATTTTAAGCTTTGTATGCCAATTCTCACTTCATTTGTGGTATAAAGGTTAAAATGCACGGTAAATTTTTGTCATAGCAGTGCAAATGCACATAAAATACGCACACATTTGCACTGTTACAACAATCGGTTGCTACACGTATCGCTTTTCAAGGTGAATGCGTACTTACATACTAATTACGTGCATCCATTTCTGAGGCCCCAGGTGCTTGGGGTTTCAGTCCCATCCGCTGTGTGTGTGGAGCTGGCATGTCCTCCCTGGCTGTACAGGTTTCCTCCTGCAACACAATAACATGCTGTTTGACATTTTGGTGTCTCTAGATTGTACCCTGTGTGTGTGTGCCTGCCCTGCATCCTCCTGGCATCCAATCTAGGGTATTCTCCTCCCTTGTGCCTTGTGCTGCCTGGGATTGGCTCCCGGTTTCCCGTACTGGATTAACGGCTTGGAAAATGGACGGATGTTCAGTGAAGCTGCATTCTGGAAGTACGGATTCCATTTCATAAATGACTCAAAAACATTTCATTCCTCTTGCTTTTTAAAGAAATCTACTGGTGGCTATACATATTTACTGCTTTTTTTGACCGACATTCACCCGTACCAGAATGCAACATTCTAATCTCAGGGAATGATTTTGTTTTTTCGGCTGTTGTTTGTACTGCTTGCACTACCATGGTAATGTGTAAAAATATCAGCTGCTTTTATATATGTGTTTACACTGGGTCACCTATGGTTCCCTATGGTTCTATCTGCCGTTATCCGTTGGTTAAAATAGTCAAAAGCACTCCTGTGTCCTGTTATCTGCCTGTATCATGTTATGTAATGCCAAGCAACAGAAACCAAGGCGATGTGATACATTTCAGTTTACCGCAAGTCGTCAGTCATCAGCCGGATGAGCGGCCGATCTTGGGAGCTCCCTGTCTTTCCAGCAGATGCCTGGGGTTGTGGAGCACATGGCCTAGAAGGAGACGAAACTGGAGACAACCCCCCCCCCAGTTCCCCAGGGGGCTTTTTTGGCTCATGCAGAATTTTTTTTCTGCTGGGTCATGCTAAAGAATCGGTTGTTGCCTTGGAGGAGGAGAGTGAGAACAAATTAAAGATTCATTTGAGCAAGTTTGCCTGTAGCAGAATTTGGCAACACTGTTACACGTTGGCAAGATAGAAGAGGGCAAACAAATTTTAAAATGGACACGTAGCATTCTCTACAATAATTTTATTAGTTTTAATTTCTATTTTCCAGGCATCGCTTTATGTAATTAGGAAACATTTTTCTTTTTTGATGTAGTGCTCCAGCTGTAACAGAATTTTAAACAAAGATATATTCTTTTGCTTGCCATTGTTTTACTTTGTTCATGTTTGAAGGCCAGACACTAACTCCTCTGTCTCGACCTTCCTCTGGAAAGTTTGCCCTCTCTTGCGTGAATTGGAGTACCTTTTTGATTACTGTAAAAGAAAAGTAAAACACGCCAAGTGAAGCAATGTAACATTTGTTGGGCGTGTCTGACTTGGCAGGCGTTTGAAGGGGAGTCACATTAAGTTTCAGATTTTTGTTGTCACGTGTTCCATGGAACACAGTGAAATTCTTCCGCCACAGTGGTAGGGTGGGGGACAGGTGCATGGGGGCACAACAGGACAGTGCAGCAAGATAAGACCAAAAACAGTGTGATTTACGGGGTGAAACAATAAATATGCAATAAATAGGTGGGACATTTGGAAAGTTATTCAAATAGCTAGAGAGGCAGAACAGTACTGCTGAAGTGCGGAAGTGGAATTTTAACAACAGTGGGCAGTACAATGCAGTGGGTGGAAAGATACAGGTCACTGCTTATTTAGTGACCTTACAGCTTGGGGAAGGGAGCTGCCCCTGCACCCGGTGGTGCTGGTGCTGATGGACAGGGAGGTGCAGGTGCTGTGAGTGCTGATGCGCAGGGAGGTGCGGGTGGTGTGAGTGCTGATACGCAGGGAGGTGCGGGTGCTGTGAGTGCTGATGCAAAGGGAGGTGCAGGTGCTGTGAATGCTGATGCTCAGGGAGGTGCGGGTGCTGTGAGTGCTGATGCAAAGGGAGGTGCGGGTGCTGTGAGTGCTGATACGCAGGGAGGTGCGGGTGCTGTGAGTGCTGATACGCAGGGAGGTGCGGGTGCTGTGAGTGCTGAGGGAGAAGCAGTCGGATTACAGGTGGGGGAGATCTGTGCCGATGATATTCGAGGCTGTAAGGACATCCTACAATCCTTTGTAGCAGTTTGAGGTCTTGAGTAGTTGCTCATCCACGTGGGTAATGACTCATTCTACTCTCCTTATCTCAGTGATCACTGGATGAATCAGTTGTTTAAATGTGGTTCTAATTATGCCTGGATAGTATCTATATCACAATAAATTTTGTTGAGTGGGAAGGGGGGGGCATTCCTCATGATCAAATTTACTTATTTTATCAGGCCCTTGGTTTTCTGCTGGCTCATGCCTTCTTGGAAGAGCTCTGGGCTCCTTGTGACCCTACCCTCCATAAATGATTGGAAGATTGGATGGATGAATAGAAAAAATCCACATTTGTTTTGTTTCTTGGCCCCAGACTACATGTTCAAGCCTTGGTTGATAGTAGTTCCCAATAGTAATTTTTTTGTTTCTCTTCCTACCCACCATTTTATAACCCCCCCCCCCCTTCTGCCCTCCTACTCAGCCGCCCCTACTATCGTGGTTTCTTCCACTGTCCTGAGCAGAGGAAATCTCACATTGTGAAATCTGTCCTTCACGTCTGGCACTGCTTAAATATGACATTAGTTCTGCTTTGGTGCAGGACCCCGCGTCTTGGATCAGTACAGATGCGGGTTTGAGTACTGTGGCAGGCAGGAGCCATTTTTTTCTGCTACCTGCGGCTGCAGTGAGCCTGGAGGGCATGTGCTGTGCTCTCGGCAGCGTATCTGCTGCACTGCCGTCTCCACAAGGTGGAAGAGATCGCATTTCAGCAGCCATGCCACGGTAATAGAGACACTGAGTTCAGGAGTTCAAGCCGGGGGCTGTGTCCTTCAGCAAGCAGCTGAACCTGAATCATCAGAGAAAACATCCGGAATAAATGGATGCAATTTAAGTCAGGCTGGGAAAAGCTATCTGAAAATAAATAATGAGTCCATTTTTAGAAGCAGTCTATCTGTCCTGTGTACTATGCAGTTCACCTTGCCAAGTTCCCTATTTCAGAGATTTCAGGATCTGTTAATAGGTACAATGCCGGTTTGTGAATGGTCTCGCTATTCGGACGGTAAGTGACTCATTTACAGCGATGTGTGTGCATAGACTTCGAACGTCAGCCATACGGTGAGATGAGAGAGATTCTGCACTACTATGATGTTTCAGTTCAAGGGAGAGAAAAAAGTTAGCTATTATTAGTGATGGAGCACAAGGTTTGGGGGAATGCATAATCAGGGGAGAGAGGCTAAGGTTACAGCAAGGAATAAGAGAAAGTTGACATGGTGTCTCTGTTAGGTTTTTTAAGTGACTAAGTGTGTATTTGACCTCTGTCCTGGTAGGAAGAATAACTTGAGTGAAACATCAGTAATTAAATACTACATGCAAAACACTGCCAGTCAGCCAGAGGACCCGGGTTAGTTTATTTGATTTTTATTTTTTTTTTATAATGATGGAATTCTGCATAAGCAGAAGTGGAAAAAACAGACAAGGTGATGGATGATGCTTAGACCAATCCTGGCAGGCTAGTTTGTAACTCTGTCATATTGTAGCACAGTGTTTCTCATTCCGTTCCCCAGGGCCCCCCAGACGGTCCATGTTTTTGCTCCCTCCCAGCTCCCTGCCAGACAGTCCACATTTTCGCTGGTGGACAGTCTCGGGGTCCCCAAGGACCAGGCTGGGAAACACTGCAGTAGCCAACTGTACTGAAGGACCACAATGACAGCACTTCTGATTTGGTGAATCTGAGCACGTTGGCCATCCTGTGTCAAAGGCTTCGGGGCTTGTTTAGACTGTGTGACTGTTGGAAGGTGGATTCGTATTTGTGTCTAGTGCAGAAACTTCTCCTGTTAGTGTTCATTACGTTCATAGTCGGGTTATAATGAAATACATTAGCTGTAATTACAGGAGGTAATCAGAATCCAGTGAAACAAATTCAGCCTGCAAGTTATACAGTTACAAGCTGTCCCTGTTATTTATTATTTGTTACTTGTTGGTATTTGCTTGTTGCTGTGTATCAGCTATTATAATCTTGTGTGGTTGTTAAAAAAATTAAATGTAGTGTGTAAGCCTGGGGGTGGGGTGGGGGGGT
>JAODJU010000033.1:23368261-23379432 GCA_026776725.1 Gnathonemus echidnorhynchus
TGAAGAATTTGATTAGTAGAAGCAAAAATACAAAGAAAAGTGAAGAATTGAAATCAAACTCCAGGGGGAACCCTGCTGATCCTAGAGCTCTTCCCATGAAGGCGGGGGTGTGGGGGCTGCCAATCCATTGCAGAGACTAACATTCATTTAGTGACACTACTTCACCCAGCTACATGATCTTTCAGTTATGGGCGGAAGTTAGAGGAAGCCCCCACAAACATGGGCGTTATATACCCAGTACAATTACATTGAAGGTAGGACTCGAACCCACAGCCCTGGGGATATGAGCCTCACATTCTTATCAGTCCAAATGCATCTTCTCACCTGCCCTGGAGTAGGATTCTGACTAAGGATAGCCGTGTTATACTCAACAAAAAATGAAGTCAACATAAGGTAATAAAGACCTTTCTTTTCCTGGTACATCACTCCTGATATATATACATTCTTTGTTTATAATATGCCTGTTAAATATTGTGAGCAGGTAGGTTAATTTGTCAGCAGAAGTCCAGTGCTTCAATGAAAACTGAGGGTATTACAAAATGGTGGTTTTGTGATGCCCGTAGAGGTAGTGGAGGCATGACCCGGTCGAGGTCCCGACTCCGTGACTCACGTCATTGTGAATATTCAGAGCCGATCTCCAGCACCCCGCGTCTCTGGAGCACCGCTGCTCCGCAGCGCTCCGCCTGGGCCTCCCACGCCTCAGCTCTCTTGCTAAGCGACGTATGCGTGGGCACTCACGCTCCGGAGAGCGACTCGCAGCAGACTGTGACGTCGGAGGCCCAGCGGGATTTCATAGCGCTCCGCTAGACCGAAGACTTGCGGCACGATTGGGGGCAGGACGTAGTTTCTCAGCGTCATCGTGGAGGTCTTGTGTTTTACACCCAGCAGAGAAACTGCTCCTCGATTGCTTTGTTATGCGATACATTCATCTTGTAGGTGTGCTGCTTCTGTTAAGAATTGTTTGTTGCAGACATTGAGCCCCTCACTGATCCCCCCCCCCCCCCCCCATCATTTCCTGGATTTTGGGGGTCACCGAGTAGCCTTGGCTGCCTCCCGTTTCTGCAGATTTGCATTTCGATGCAAACAGCTTGAGTTGGGTATTGCAACACTTTTGTCTAATTGGCAGTTCCTCATCGCTTCATTTACAGAGGTGGTAGGAGGGACGAATTGCCCACTGAATGTGTAATGAGGTGCCAAAACTTCTTTACTATACTCAGTGACAAAAAGCACCCAGACAGGGTGGTGGAAATGAAATTAATCTGCACATGGTGAAAGGTCATGTGACTGTATTGCAATGATTATAATGTCAGATCAAACAGAGGCAGTATGGGCACACTGCTGGTCCCATGTCAGTAGGGTGTGCTCCCCCCCCGACTCCCCCAGGCCTGGATACATGCATTGATACAGTGCGGAAGGGAGTCGTACAGCCGTTGTATCCCCACAGCTGTTGTAACTGGTCCTCGAGATCCTGCAGATTGGCACTGGGTCTTAGTTGACGTCTGAGCTGATCCCACACATGTTCGATTGGGGAAAGATCGGGGGACCCGGCTGGCCACATGAGGACCTCAACATGACGCAGGCAGTCCATAGACACTCCTACTTTGTGTGACCGGGCGTTGTCTTGTTGAAAGACTGTACCAGGGTGCTGTCTTAGGAGGGGTAAGACATGCGGACGCAGGATGTCACTGACATAGTGCTGTGCCGTCAGGGTCCTCTGAATCACTACCAGAGATGACCTGAAGTCATACCCTATGGCTCCCCACACCATGATGTCATACCCTATGGCTCCCCACACCATGATGTCATACCCTATGGCTCCCCACACCATGATGCCAGGAGTAACGCCGGCATGTCTCTCCACAACATTGGCAGGATTGGTCCTTTCCCCTCGATGCCGCCATATGCGCACACGATGGTCATCTGTGATAATGCAGAAGATTCATCGCTGAACATGGTACGATGCCACTCAACATCGGTCCTTGCTTCCACAACCGTCTCTGTGCTGGTGTTAGCGGCAGCCTACGCATGGGACGGTGGACCCATAGTCCGGCTGAAGCCAGTCATTGAGACACGGTGCGGGATGATAGAGGGTGTTGTAGAGAGTCCAATACCTGTGTCCGGATGGCAGACAGAGATGTCATGGGGTTCTGTAATGCTTGGTGCACAATATGATGATCTTCCCTAGTTGTGGTCTTTCTTGGGTGACCGGAACCTTCACGACGTGTGTGGGTGCCCTCATGTGCCCATTGGTTCCAACATGGGGTGACTGTGACATCTGCATGCCCCACATGCTGGTCAATTGGACGATTAGACCACCTGGCCTCATGCAGACCCACAATGCGACCCCTATCAAACTCCGTCATGTGCTGGTAAAGCTGTCTAATGCGCCTATGAGGCATCCTCTGTGTCTGGTGGCTAGACATGCCAGCTACTTGGAAATTGAATCATTTATATATCTGCCCATCGCTGGTCTGCACATATACCAAATTACATCCAAATCGGACCATTACTTCTGGGTGCTTACATTTTTTTGTCACTGAGTGTATTTCCTTAAATTCTTCTGCATAGATTTCTGCCAGGTTCCTCAGAAATTTTACAAAGCATTGTGCTGAGCTCACTTACCAGTGTTAGAAATTAGAGTGTAGGAGATGAAGTGCAGGACAGGCGCACAGCTGGATACTTTACGCTGTGCTTTTTGCTGGGTATGTTGGAGCAGGCTAGAGAACTGAGCCTATGAGAGACAGGAAAGAGCAGGTTGGATTTATATAGTTATAAGGAAACGTGATGAAGCAGGTCATTACCATTCATCTCACATGATTCTGGAATAACAACTACCTGTTAAAATGTAATGTTAAAAGTGATCATTAACCCAATAATGACTTGACTTTAATCATGGTTACACAAAGCTGGGGTTTTTGGTCAACATTTGACTGTTCATGCATCTTTTAGTCATTTGGGGTAGTGTGTGGCTATGCTGGTTAGCACTTTGCCCATCAAGGGTATAGATTTGGGTACTGGTGGTAGGAACGCGTCCCTGCTAGTACCATGTGTTTTGGGGGGACGGGACTGATTTGGTCCCTGTCAATGTTGAGTAAGCCTACATCCTTGGGCCCCATGTTGAGTATTCATATCTCCATCAGGGCCTTGGCTGTGACCTTTAACCTCAAAAACTGCTCTAATGGCACCGGATACATTGCAAAACCTTGTGCTCTGACCCTAAGCTTCCCTCTTTTTTTTTAAGACAATCATTTTTATTTGATTTTCATTTTTATTTGATTTTCATTTTTATTTGATTTTCATTTTTATTTGATTTTCATTTTTATTTGAAGGGATTTATTCAGTACTGCATACAACATTTTAATTACATCAGACTGAGCAGTTTTTGGAAAACTGGTGCCTAAAGCCTTTTTCAGAAACATTGCTACCATAACGCCAGATAGCATAGCATCACACATGGTAGTGATGCCCACTGATTCATCTACTTAAAATTTTTATTAATTATAAAACATCTAGTTTTGGGAATAGTCTGCTGCCACAGACATTTTGATGTTAGTGCCGAAAATGTATTGGGCTGATCTTTTTCAACCTTTGCAGACACATTGTATGGGTGAAGATCTGAACCTTTTGAAATTTTGAGAAAAATTGCACCAAAACTGAAGCAAAGCTACTTAGTGGTAGCAGAGTGAAAGGTGACAGCAGAAGATGCTTGACCTTGCGGACAGGATAACTCTACTTGGTCTCTGTTTACTCTGCTTGATCTTGATCTATCTTATTACTGCTTCACAAAAACATTACACGGATGAAAATGTACAGCTGAAAACGTGCACCTGATATCCCTGAGACAAATTACCCCAAAACTGCAGCAGCAATGCTAGATGCTGCCCATCATTTATCCCCCCCCCCCAAAGATACCAGAACAGCGTTGCTTTTAACAATGCCAAAAATACTGTGATATAACATATGGATGGTATGTGGTATGATAAATTAGATGGTGCTGGAAAGAGAGGTTGGAGGGTGTTGGAGGAGTAGGTATTAGAAGGGGGGAGGGAGTGATGGAGTGATGGGGGAAAACATTGTTGTTATGCCGACAGCATCTAGTTTCAGCAATAAATGTACAAGTTTACGTGCAGGAGCTTAAATCCATCCCATTTACCATATTGTGACCATAGTTAAATTTGGTCAGGTTTACTGGGGTAAAATTCATAAAGCTTATGCTTAATGATTTCCTGCTGGTCTCCAAGTTGAAGCATAAACACCTTACTCCATCATCCTGATCTAATGACCAAGAGAAATTTTGCAAGTTTCATGGATTTTGATGATAATAACATTAACAGCGTTTTTTGATATATAATGACGTGGTTCAGCCAATAGTCACTGTTTCTGTCGAACTTTAATATTTCTTCATTTTTTTGATTGCCACTTTGGATGCATGCAAGTCAACGCAATTTTATTACAGTGACACCTTTTTGAAGTGATTTTTAAAAATACTTATGACTGGTGTTTTTCTCTAGCTTAAGAAGGTTGGTTGCAATAATTTGGTTATCCACAAATCCTGTTCAGTGTCTCATATTGTATGATTTGCAGTCTCACGTTTCAAAGATTACATGTATGATCTTCATAGATCCTATTGCCTGTGTGTTTGTATTTAAATGACTGTCCTTCAATGATCTTATGATTGTGAAATGATATCAATAGCATTTATTTGTGATATTAAATGCATTAAACTGTAGTATTGTATTCCTTTATTTTAGTATTTGTAGGGAACCCCACCAACTTTTTCAGACACCTCTATTACCATATGGGGTTTTCCATCCAGCGTTGCAGTGGAGCGTACACCTTATCACTCTGCTCTCTCGGTGACGATACCTTTACTGCTTGTAGAACCTCCTTCTCAGCAGGATCTCTTTATGACCCTGGGGGAGCAATAACGACGTGCATATTAATGTGCGAAAGCCAGCAGCGAATCGAAATGATGAGAATGGGAAGCAATGCCAGGTCCAGGCAGCAGGGTTGGATGTCGCAAACAGGCACATGTGCTGTGACAGGCTGGGGGAGATGCTCTCTCTTCAGGGGCCCCTGTGTGGTCCTCAGACTAAGCATGATGAGCTACTGTAAACCCAGCTGCTCTTCAGCTTGCAGTTTAATTTTAATTTGGGTCTAATTGTGGCTTCTGCACATTGGTATAAGCTGCCTTTAGTGCATAGATAAATACACCTCCATGCTTTGGTGTCTCTTACTGAACCAGCAGTGTGATGGATGGATGTTGTGTTTGTCACTGTAACTTATAATATTGTCAGGACCCTGATATAAATACCTGCAGGCTAAGTGAGGTTCATGTACTGTAGTACAACAACTAGTGTCTCTCAGACCCATTCATAAAAATCCTGCTTAATGTGCTATAAATTATTAATTTTTCTTTTCAGAAAATTTTCTTTTGATGTATTGAGCTTTGTGCAACTGAACTTGCTGTTAATTTTGTGTTTAATTCCTCTGAATTTCCCGTCTTCTCACCTCAGGGCAAAAAAAGTCACCAGCAGAATTTTTCAATTGCTCATTGCTGTTGATATTAGATATTGCTCTTGTCTGAAATCTTCCTTAAAATTTTGCCATGATGCTACAAAAATCATTGTCTAGTTTTAGTTGGTAGAGGTCAGACTACAACAACACACGTCTATCTTCCCGCTGCTTATCCTGGTCGGTGTTTTTGCATAATCATAGTCAGTCACAAAATTTGTCAGATACACGTCGCTTACACATATTTAGACTGAATGAAATGTAAAGACTTTTAAATGATCAGTGATACATGGCAATATCCAAAACTGCAAATCCGAAATTTGAAAATTCTACTTAATAAAACAAATTGTCATTAAGCTGTGTTACAATGAAGCGTTCAGCTAAATATAAAAGCGGGAGACTCCAGTGGATGTTCTTTTCGGAAGAAATCTGTGAAGCTCAAGGATGGGCGTCCATCTGCTGTTCTCCTTATTCTTTGGTGGAGGAGAAATGCTGAATGTCCACCCATGCCCACAATAATGATAATAATAATCTTATCTGTCAATTTTCTGTGACCACTTATCCTACACAGGGTTTTGGGGGGGTTCGGAGCTTGGAGATAGGGAACAACCCAGGATGGGGCACCAACCCATCTGTCACTCACAAAGCCACACCTATGGGCAATCTGGCAACAGTGTGTGTTTTTGGACTGTGGGGGGAAACTGGAACACCTGGAGAAAACCCCACGGGGAGAACATGCAAACTCCACACACATGGAGCTGTGGCGGAGACTCGAACCCGGGTCCCAGAGGTGTGAGGCAATAGTGCTTCATCATGCAGGGCTGAGATTTTATCTCTTTTACCATAAAAGCAAATTTAAACAAATATCTCTATCTGGATGGACTTTTTTTTGTTACGTAACTCATTTAAAGAGGATTAACCAATAAAATTTTTGAAAAACACAGCTACCATTTGTCTAGCTTATTGACCTGCTAGCCCGACAGGACTGAATTAGCTGCAGTTTACCTGGTATTCCATGGCACTCTGATGACTGCGTAACCTGCACTGTGGTTTTAATAAGGGTCGGTCATTGTGAGTGGGTACCTGAAGGTGGCATGCCAGTGTGATGGCTCAGGCTGCTGTAGTGAGCTCGCTATTAATGAGGGGAGTACAGCCAGAAGAGGTGCCGGCTGACAGGCTCACTAGCCTCGCTCCTCCTGAGTTGGCACCTCACTTTGTCAGAACATCAGCTGCCTCTTTACCTGTGACTATATCCATAACAGGCTGTGCTCTCCGGAGCCTTATCGTGCTAGAAAATCATTCCTGCACTCATGCAGATCCATCTGTCCTCCTTCTAACCACTTATCCTAGCTAGGGTCATGGTGGGGGGTGGGGGGGGATGCTGGAGGCTGTCCCAGGCACCGTAGTGCACCATGGCTGGGAACACCATGCATGTGATGCGTATGTATGTGTAAAGGGCATGTTTCCATTTAAAAATCAGTGAGGTTGATCAGTGAGAGAATTTTCCAGGTAAATGCTAAGATGGAAAGAGGAATATCATGCCTTCCAGGCAACAGCTGGACAGCGCAATGCTCTGTTATTAGGACGGCCCGTAGCACTCAGTGGGGTCATTTGTCTTATAGAATTTGTCCCCCCAGTTTAGCATATTATGATATATCATGTAATATCCATTAACCAGAAAAAATCCCATCTTTGCAGAGTAGACGCCCAGGCTATCAGACTCAATACCAAGTCACAATAAGGATCGCACAGAATGCTCCTCATAAAGGCATGGGGTCCGCATGGACCTGGAGAGCTTTGTCCTGACTTTGTTCAGTAGATGGAGCCCTGGCACCATTACAGATATCTGGATAAATTATGAGCACAGCTGCCATGGAAGAGTCTCTCTCATTTGGCACTTAACATTTATAATTTGCTGTTTGTCTGGTCCCACAGTCTTGATACCTCAGTAGGACTGTAAAAACACAACCCTGCAGGCAAAACTAATTGAAAGCATGATTACTGAGAGTTTCTGTAAATTACTGCCAAGAGCACCAGCTGCCTTTGACTTCAGCCATACTTCAGAGCAGAGGTCAGGGTATGTAAAGTTGGAACTAAAGAATTCTGTCTAACTCATTCCTCTGGGACTGTTTACTCCGATCGACAGGTGCCTGTGGCCACAGTTTTTATCGGGGCATTTAGGCAGGAATGGAATGTGCCTGAGTTAAATGGAGGACATTTGGCCGAACACAACCAAACGTGGCAGCCAGAAATACATTCTGCCACATGGGTTCTGCATTCCAGGCAGTGAAATAACGAAAACTTCTTTCATATCCTCTGTCTTACACTCGCCTCCCATCCTGGCAGTTTCCATGGAAACACCGCGTCGCATGACCAGTTATCAGCCCACGCAGGCAATGCAGGGCTAGGTAGTGCTTGCCGCGTGAAGTCGCAAATAAAACATCCTCTCTGTGTATCTGTGTATTCTATCATCACATCAAATGCCAGATCCTTCATGGCAGCCCACTTACTGACTAATTTTAAGGAGTTCAGAGGAGCCGTCCGTTGATTTGCATGTTTTCTCAGTTTCTTAAGCAGCTGTTAAACTCCATCAAATTGCTATCATTGACTATTGATTTCATTCTGAATCACAGTCAGACAGCTCAGGCCATGGGAACGGGAATATATGGGGGGGGGGGTTGGTATTGAATGATCAACTTTATTGATAGCAATTATTCAGAAAAAGATACGAGGACAATACCAGTGGAATTGTGGTTACTCATCTGGATTTGAGAGCAAAGTCTTGCAGCCCCCTGTTGCACTGTTGAGTGTGTCACTGACCTTTCTGCATAAGCATTACAATAATGACTCCAGTGCATACTCTGTACTCTACTTAAAAATGAATCATCCACAGATGGGAACAAATTTGTCTCCCACTATCCAAGATATATGACCATTACTAAGGCAGTGACTGACCCAAACCATTTCACTAAAAGCCTCTGTTGACATGGTGAAGCTTGGATTTGACCCGAAAATATTTATTTTAATAATGTCTGATGTCAGTAATATTAAGGGTATGACACTGTTAATATGATGAATCTTTCGCGCGGATAGCATTCATGAACGCAGTATTTTTGTTTGTTGTGATGTCTTGCTATGGGATTAGGCTCATTCTTATTCAGCTATATAAATGGTAGATTGGGTGACAGCATTTCCAAGGTAGGTAAATAATACTAAAATAAAGCAACGTCCATTTCGTTCTGCTCTACATGCTCCCCCCTGTGCCTCATGTTCTTGGGGGCTTCCAAATGTTGCTCTATCCGCTAGCATGTCTTCGCTTATGGGACCTCTCTTGGTTCTATTCTGGCACAATAAAGTTGCATTGACTATTAACGTCTGAGCACTGCACTCAAATGGCTTCTCTGCTGAGAAATTAATAATTCACTTTTTACACTGCCACTGCTTGAGATAGACCCTCTGCTCTTCGTGTCTGCCTGATCTTGCAGCATACATTTCCATAGTGTGGCAGCACTCTGTGAGAAACATCCCTGACCACTAGATTACATCATAGTCAAACAGAAAGTGTTATGAAAAATGGAGTACAGAGTATTGCTGTTTTTTCCCATGTCTTCTCTTTGCTGTGTTTCACTAGTATATGTTCGTTGTCGCTTGTCATGGACACCAGTGTGTTCCATTCCACATTTTATTCAGAAAATCGACTTTGCTCTTGTTGTAATATTGGGATTGGTCTGGGGACTGAGCAGGAATCATTAGGGAGGAAAAGCACACTCAGCTGAAGCTGTTATTTCTGGCAGGCGTCTATCACACTTCATGACTTTCTGGGTATTTCACTGTATTTAAACACAGGAAAACTTTAAAGAACAAAACACTGTGCTGAAACATACAGTACTTGAATACCACATCTCAGAAAAATTCAAGGAGTCTTTTAGTTCCATAACACAATGGCCACAGAAAAACTATATAAAAAACTATAAACTATAAAAACACTTTTTATAGTTTACTGCTGAACATTCCAAAACATTTGGTGGGAAATCTGTGAGTGTTTGAGGGCAATTATGTACAGTATCTTTTCCCAATTCACCCCATAGTTTGCTCATTCCAGTGTACTTGATGCTACCAAAATATGTATTCATCCTGCCCAACAACACTCTGACTGTTTTTTCAGTCATTGCCAGGAAGAGGGTAGCATTTCATTCTCATGTGTTATTGATGGCAGGGAACAATGCAGGAACAATGCAGTAACAGCCTATCACAGTTCGTGTCTATGATTATACTCACAACATACTGCTTTTCCCTGTGTACTTTTTACTCTGACAAAGGTACTAACCTTTTGCATACCTTGGCCTTCATTTAGATCTTGGATCACTATGGTGGATCTTCATCAGACTGGAAACTATGGACATGAACCAATAAATAGTATGTGAAAAATTCTTTGGCATGAACTGTCAGACACAGGGTTTTGGCAGTTAAGTCTTCTTTTTGGATTGCCGTGGATTTTAAACACCCTCTGAAGATCACCGTTTTAAAAAGGAATGATCACTATGACATAATCTAATCATGCTAAACAAGATCTTTAGTAGCTGAGCAGGTATGGGTGAATATCTGTAGCTGAGTAGTAAGGGTGAAAGCAATCACTGTCTAAGAACACGGGCCTAATTTGAAATGGGACTGTGATATATGGTGACATTACTAGGCGCTCAGTGTAGGGATTGTCATGGGACAATGCAAGCAGAAAAACGAAATAGGAACTTGCGGATGATGCAGGGACTGCGGCTGACAGTGATCTGCAGAGTCAGGTCTAGATGGCAGTACAGGTTTGTTTAGCAGGGGAGCGAAAGTGGTGGTAATAAAAGTCCTCATTCTGTCAATATTGTTAAGGCAATTGTGGCAGCTCCCTGATGGAAGAATGAAGGATGGAATGATTGGAGGTAAAGAGGAGGAGTAAGGAAAGGAGAGGCTGCATGGGAAGCTATGCGGGGCGTCAGTTTGAATGGAGTGACCAAAAGAAAATAAGCAGCGATGAGGATCCAGCAATGCCAGATCCCCTGGACAGGGGGAGCGGTGAAGCCGGACGTCATACCTTATGGCTCTGGACAGGGTGGGTAGAAGGAGTGTGGATGTTCCAGTATGGCCAGGGAGCGGTGCATTGTGGGATTGCTGTCACTGACTGAGGCCTTAGGCAAGAAGAATGTGCATGTGTGTGTCATATATTTCCATTGAATCAATACCCCAATACCATGCAATCAAGCAAATCAGATTACCCGTCTCTAGGTGTACATTTAGTCCATTAGCTTAATTCATTATAACACATTCATTAGGCCTTACGAACCTCAAAATAGGTAAATATGGCAAATATACAGTAAATCTAGTTACCAACCTATGTAGTATGTCCCATTCTTTTAGCAAAGAGGGCTCTGATTATCTTCACTGACAGGCAGGCTTCAGCCCCCACTCTCACCCCTGATTTACACTGGATGCGTGTCCGCTGCGTTGCGTTTGTGCTGCGTTCCTATTCCGTCTGAGGCCGTCCGCCAATTCACACTGGATGTGTTTGTGGTGCGTATCTGATCCGGCGCGCCACTGGTTTGCGAGATCACATGATCACGGGAGAATAACATTTAACATAACATTTATCTATGTTTCTATGGATAAAATAA
>JAODJU010000033.1:23390168-23416039 GCA_026776725.1 Gnathonemus echidnorhynchus
TTTTTCTCTGTTGTTCCTATTATGAGGCGCCGTGGATGGTGCCTCGGTGTGTTGGTGCGCATCTCTTTTGGCACCGACCACCAAGTCAAATTCCTTGTATGTGTAAATGTACTTGGCAATAAACCCCAATTCTGATTCTGATTCTGATTCTGATTCTGATTCTGAATATCTGCCCTTGGTGGTCAATGAATTAGGTACCCAACCAACCAGCCTGCTCCTCCAATGAAAGAGTAATGGTCAGAACTGAATCCATACAGCACACAGAAAGGGTTGATAGGTTTCATTTCTCTGTGGCTAAGAATCAGAAAGTCTGATATAAGTGATTTTAAAATTAGTATGATGATTGGTGTTACAGGGACTAACTTGGGGGTTGGTGGCAGGATTGGCACTCCTGCCGCTGGAAAAGACCTCATACTGGTCCATTCGGACTAGCGCGGTGCTGAGGTATCACCTGCCACATGGCTACGCTCAGGTTCTCACCCCTGAGGTGGTTTGTTATGTGGTGGGTGCGGCAACGCGCTGTAATCAGTGCATGTCCCTTACCTCTCTCTTGGTGCCAGAAAGAGCCACCCTCCAGTAATTTTCACATACAGTGTATGGAGTTTGCAGGGAATGATGCAATAAACAGAAGCATGTGGTGAAAGGTAATTCTGTTGCCAAAAACACCTTGTTAATGAGGGAGGTCAGAGGAGAATGGCCAGACTCTTTAAAACTAACAGGAAGGCTGCAAGAGTGAAAATAACAGCTAGGCACAACTGTGGTGTGCAGAATGGCATCTCTGCAACTTGTCAGGTCTTTAAGTGTTTCTGGAGACAAATGGGAGTCCTACCATGGGACAGTGTGGGGGCACCTAACAAAGGGCCACTAATAACCACCAGGAGGCAGAGTGACTCAGCCTTTAGTGATATAGCCCTGCACCTCCAAGTCTGTGGGTTGGTGTCTTGCACCTGGTTCTGTGTACAGTATGTAGAGATTGCATGTTCTGATGTTTGCACGTGTTTCCAGGTACATGTTTTTAGGTGAATCAGTGTGTGTAAATTGCCCAGAGTTTATGAATGTGGGCGTCCTGTGATAGGCCACAAGGTTTGGCAAGCAGTGCTTCTCAACCCGCTGCAGACTCTGCACCACTATTCCTGAAAATTCCAGTCTAGCTATTGCCCTGATTATCATTCTGAAGGTGTTTAAAGAGGAGCTGGGCTGTGAGCTTTCGTCTGTACCTGGGAGGCTGTCTGAGGGGTTTAATCCTAAAGCCACCAGTTTGCAGTGCCAATTAAAGGTTTCGGTATCTGTAATTGTGATTTCCAAAAAAATTCCACTTGGTTTGCACAATGGCATCTGTAGCCCTTCCAAAGTGTCATTCTTTTGAATGAATGAATCTGGTTCCCCTTTGTTGGATAGTGTGGTGGTTCAGTGTTTAGCCCTATTGCCTCACACTTCTGGCACCAAGGTTCAAGTCTGTCCCATCTCTACACATGTCGTTGTGGGGTTTCCCCCTGCAGTCCAAAAATAGGATGGTAGTGGTCCTGCAGTGGGTTGGTGGCCTGTCCTGGCTTGTTCCCTGCAGTGGGTTGGTGGCCCGTCCTGGCTTGTTCCCTGCAGTGGGTTGGTGGCCCGTCCTGGCTTGTTCCCTGCAGTGTGCCCATAGGCTCTGGACCCCACCTCTCGCAACCCTGACAAGTGAGTACAGAAAATGGATGGATGGTTCCTCCTTGTTATTGGAAGCAGTTTCAGATTTTTTTTCCTCAGTAAAATTTCATGGTGGTGCTAATTCATAACCATTGACATGTTCTGAAATGTACAGTATATGACGTGTTTTTAAAAGTCATTATACCTTTCTCCTGATATGTGTAGTTTACGTCTTTAAGATAAGAAGACAAACTTTGCCGATCCCAGGGAAAATTCCGTGGTAAAGTACAATATTATCATTATTATTATTTTTATTATATAATTATAATGGAGGTGGGGAGAGGCAGTAGTGAGTATTATTACACTGTGTTGGAATGAGCGTTCTGTGTTGCCTGATCTGATAACACTTTCCAGCAGGCCATGGTCAAAAGCATAATGCCCAATATGGACTGGTTAAACAAGTTATTTGCTCAATTTTTTGTTTAAATTTACAGTGCTTTAATACATAAATCATGTTTTCTGGGATACTTATCTCATCGTGTCACCTTTTTAAATAAAAAAAATAATAATTTTCATAAAATTTTTCCTTCAAGGGCATTTAATTCTGCATTTGCATCTGTTTCTTTACTAGACTTGTATCCGTTTTATTCCCTATTATGCTTTGAACATGCCATATATGCTGTTTTTATTTATATTAATTATTCATGCTCTCAGACAATAACATTAAAACTTTGTATGAAGGGCTGAGGACTTTTTCAAGGTTCTGCATCTGTGTTACACACCCGTGCATTTATATAATGACTGTCAGAATGGAGCCACAGCTTGGATTTATCACAAGATCACATTTTGTTCTCCTTTTGAAGAAAAAGATTGCCTCTTCCACTGGACTTATATTCTGTGTGCTTCTGAGAGATCATTACCCGTAAAAGATGATGTGGATGTAAGTGCCTGGTCCATTATAGCTGTAAGTGTGTGTTTCAGAGATAAGTCACAGTTCTCATAGTGTATGATGCCTGGAAATGTGCCACAGGTTATCATTTCCTTCGTTTCCTAATAGTTGTGCAAAAGTAAAACAGTGCTTTTCCATTCCATTGTGATTTTAGGTTTCAGTATGTGTATTGGTTAAGATGAAGGTCATTTTACTTTGATGTCTATGGAAATACTTGAAAGCTGTGAAGATGACATGGTCAACAATCCAGAGTCAATATATAATCAGTAACAAAGGTGGGGGTTAGTGTTTAATGCACTATATTGAAATAAGTATTGGGACGCACCTCTTAATTGTTGAATTCAGGTGTTTCATTCAGACCCATTGCCACTGGTGTATAAAATCAAGCATCTAGTAATGCAGTCAGGTTTACAAACATTTGTGAAGGAATGGGTCGTTCTGAAGAGTTCAGTGAATTCAAGCTTGGTACTGTCATACGAAGTCGGTTCGTGGCAGAGCACATAAAGTAACAGAGTGGGGTCGCCAAGTGCTGAGGCACGCAGTGTGTAAAAGTCAGCAACACTCTGTTGACTTAACTGCAGAGTTCCAAACTTTCTCTGGCTTTACATCTCAGCACAAAAACAGTGCACCTGGAGCTCCATGGTAGGTGCTTCTATGGCCAAGCAGTTGCATGCAAGCCTTACATCACCAATGTAATGCACAGTGCCAAGCGTCGGATACAGTGACGTAAAGCACACTGCCACTGGACTCTGGGGCACTGGAAATGTGCTCTGTGGAGTGATGAATCACGCTTTTCTGTCTGGTAGCCTGATGAACGAGACTGGGTTTGGTGGATGCCAGGAGAGCGTTACCTGCCTGACTTCGTTGTGCCAACTGTAAAGTTTGGTGGAGGAGGGATAATGGTATGGGGTTGTTTCTCAGGGGTTGAGGTCAGCTCCATAGTCCCCGTGAAGGGAACTCTTAAGGCTTCAGCATACCAAGACATTTTGGACAATTCTATGCTTCCAACTTTGTGGGAACAGTTTAGGGAAGGCCCTTTTTTGTTCCAGCATGACTGCGCCCCAGTGCACAAAGCAAGGTCCATAAAGGCATGGTTGAGTGAGCTTAGTGTGGAAGAACTCACCCGCAGAGAGCCCTGACCTCAACCCCATCTAACACCTTTGGGATGAACTAGAACAGAGATTACAAGCCAGGCCTTCGCTTCCAACATCAGCGCCTGACCTCACACATACTCTTCTGGATGAATGGGTAAATATTCCCACAGACCTACTCCAAAATCCTGTGGAAAGCCTCCCCAGAAGAGCGGCAGCTGTTTTAGCTGCGAAGGGGGGACCAACTCCATATTGATGCCTATGGATTTAGAATGGGATGTCATAAAACAGGGGTAGCCAATCTTATCCGCAAAGAGCCGGTGTGTATGCAGGTTTTTGGGATAACCTGTAGGTCAGTTGTTCAAACCCAGGTGTGAGGACTCTTCAGCCAATCAGTCCTCTAATTAGTAATCTTAACTTGCAGTTGCAGCGAAAACCCGCACACACACCGGCCCTTTGTGGATGAGATTGGCCACCCCTGTCATAAAAGTTCCTGTAGGTGTAATGGCCAGGTGTTCCAACACTTTTATCCATATAGTGTATGTTAGTAAGAAAAATCAAATATGATCTGTGTAAAATTTAATGCTCTTTAATTTAATAGGTAATTATGTAATTGTTTAACACATCTTATCTAATGACCCTGTAGCCGGCATCCTTTAGTGAAATTCGACTGGGTGTCTTTGGCCCCTGCCGTGCTCAGTTTCATTCACCGTCCGGCAGTTCTGTGCTGTTGCGGAAAACTCCATTATCACTATGGCCACTAGAGGAAAACTACTTCATCAGCTTTGCCAGATAGTCTCACTCCTCACTCGGGTCCCTGCCTTTCGGTATGATGGCTCCACTTCACGGATTAGAGGCTGATGACTGACGGGATGGTTGCTAATTTGGCGGCCTACAAAGCAGATGGGCCCTGTGACGGCTAATATATTCTAACAGGGAAGCCAGTCATATTTTAATACTGTGGCTCACCAGATGAATTGCAGAAACACTATATAGTAAACAATGATGAGCCAAAAAATTATGACCACCCCCATGTGAAGTGAATGGCATTGTCTATCTCATAAAAACGCTGCATGTCAACTTGTCAAGGTCTGGGATATATAACACAGTATCCCTGTATGGGATAGCCTTTGTTCGCATCTCACATTGACACCCTGTTAGCGGATCAGGGTTCTTCCCTCTTCAGATCATTGTCCCTCGGAGCTCAATCAGGTCTATATCCATACCCATTGTTATGCTTTCAACACGTATCCCAGACCTTCACACGCAGCATTTTTAATGGATAGTGAATGTTGTTTGCTTCATGTTGGGGTGGCCATAATATTTTGGCTCTTTAGTATGTTTCATCTTTAGCATGGTAGTGATGATGTTGAGCTGTTGCTCACGGTTGCTGTTCTCAGAAGGAATTTGCTCAGATGGGGAGGGATAGTCAACTTAGAATTTGGGCAATAGGATTTAAATTGAATGGGTTAGTTCTTGAGGATAAAGATCCTGAAAATAGCCTTGTCTCCTTGATTTAAGCCTCCTCAACAAACTAATGCCGGAACATACCACTTAAACTCTAAGCAGGGGTTGGCAATGAACTCTTGTTCTTCCATATCATGCATGGCTTTGAAACATTTTTGCTGTGAGGGAAATTTTGGTATGCTCCACTGTTTTCTCAACACTGCTACATAGACTTCTTTCCTGGTTATGTGTCTGTATGGCATTTACGTTTCAGTTATTCAAAAAATGCAATGAAATGAACACTTTGTGTGCATAAAATCATAATCATAGACTGACTATGTTGGAATGAAGGCCTCCATACATCGACATCTGTTAACCCAGCAAACTGTCAGGCCGGATTTTATATAGGTCTGTTTTCACACAGTGCTGCATCTAAAGAGGATTTGTTTGGGGGGAAAAGAATAGCAATATCATCATAGACCCAGAACCCTGCAGTGAATGTCTCAGCCAAAATTCCTACTTTCAATGATATTTATGTCTTTACAGCAATTATCTGTCATGCTTATCTCTGATTTAAAAAAAAGGAAAAAAAATGATTTTATTGACATTAACAGGCATATCCCTGATAAATCCTGTGCAAGGTATCAGTTATCATTCTAGTCATTTTTCAAAGGCACGCAGGTGTGTTGCGATTTTGACAATCCCTTTCAAATGGGAGCGGAGTACTAACGTGAGCTTCGGAGTGATGCATGGAGTGACGCGTCTCACACTATATTCCATACTGATGATATTCAAAATGCAGGTATTAGGTTTCAGTTTGAGGTTATGGACAGGAAACCTGGAGCATAAGACACAGTGTAACCTGGATGGGTACAAAAATGTCATGGTGATCTAATGCAGTGTTTCCACCTGCAGTCTCTGGGGACCCCCAGACAGTCCATGTGTTTGCTCCCTCCCAGCTGGAAGGCAGTAAAAACGTGGGGTGTCTGGCAGGGAGCTGGGAGGGAGCAAAACATGGACCGTCTGGGGGTCCCTGCGGACCGGATTGGGAACCACTGCTCTAATGCACACACACACTCACACACTCATTTATTAGGGAACTTACAAAATTCTTCTTTTGGACTTTTGGTTTAAATCGGAATCTGAGCCATTTGCCAGCTGAAATTCTCAGAATTTAAAGAACATAAGAAACAAAATATTGGAATGCGGGACTCAGTACCATGCACTCAGTGTGTGGATGCTCATCTCAAAGAAGGATAGTCAATCAAAATGGACTTGGTGTATAGAAAATCTCAAGTTATGAAAATGCATTATCTAACTAAAGGCATCATCATTTTATAATATAAGCTCTACTTTCCTTTTTATAGACTATATTAATCTATGGTCATCGGATTTATTAAGGTTGCACACTAGATTTCACTGAGGTGTCCTTAAATCTTTATATGACAGAGCTATGGATGTGCCACTTGCAGGGAGATGACATTTTCCTTTGGACCCGCATTTAATAGTTTGCTGTGACTCGGATGCCATCGCTTTCATAGTCCTTGTGTACTGTGGTGACTGGGAAATGGAGAGTGCATAATGAAGGTACATTGTTTTACAAATACACTTACACATGGGCAAAATGCACCTATACCTTCTGGGTAGCCTGCAGCTTGTGTATCTCGGCAGGGTAGTGATCTGTGCCTGTGTTCCGAAGGTGGGTTCAAATCCCATGTCTGGCACAGTAATTATATTATCCTTGGGCCCTTGAGCAAGGCTCTTAAATCCAACTGCTCCAGGGTCACTGTTCACTGGCTGACCCTGTGCTCTGGCCCAAAAACTTCCTCTTACAGTACCTGTATTTGCATGTGCACCTGTGTTTTTTGTATAAGAAAAACTAAATTTCTCCAGGGATAAAAAACAGCAGCACTGTGCTAATCTTTTCTATGCTAATACAACATCATGATGCAGTGCTAAATTCTCTGACATCTGCCCTTTTTTCATGAAAACCCACCCAAAATGGGGCAAACAAGACATTGGTCACCCAAAGAGTGGAAATAGGACTTGGACCAACAAATCTGCACGTGAAAAGTGTCACTGAGCCATGATGCTGCACCAACATAAAACAGCACATTGAAAATGAATCTTCCAGTAAGTGATTTATTGTTTGTAGAATTTTGTTAGTACAGCATTTTAAGAGAAGCACCACTGTAGCTCAGTGAGTTGCCTCACATTCAGGGTTGTGGGCTTGAATCCCCTCTATTCTGTTTGCATTTTCTTTCATGTGCAGTGTGGATTGCCTCCCACAGCCGGAAGACATGCAGTGAGGTTGGTTGGCATTTTTAATTGCCCCTAGTCTGTGCACTATGTGCCCTGTGATGAACTGGCATCCCCTCCAACCAGTTCCACCCTACAACCCTGCCCCGCATAAGCTCTGATTTGTTGTTAGGTTCTAAAAATAAATATAACTTTTTTCCCCAACATGCAACCGATTTTCAACTATTTGTAGCCAGTGAAATTGTGTGTATAATGTCCTCAATAAAAGTTTTCGTATCAGACAGTCCAATTTCATTTGTTTTGATGATGTTAATGGCGTGCCTATTCAATATTTAATGAAACTCTCCCTCTCTCCCTATGAGGGTACAATGAAGTTCCTCATCCAGTTTGGTTACAGATTGTGCTGTTTTTGTTTTTCTGCTGTTGTCCTCTATGACGTGCACTGGATATTATAAAAAATGGATGAATGGATGGTTATTGATTCTCAACACCCAGCATGTTCAGTATGGAAGTATTAGAATATGTGTTATCAAAGTGTTCCTGATGGGTAATCTTCTGTTTTTTGGGGGTGTTGAGTAGTCTGTCATTTCCTAGTGTGCAGACATGGAAAGTTCCATTGTGAAACATCGCTTCACAGCTGAGCCCCTTCATCAAGTCCCCTGCAGTGATGCAAATGCATGTGTCAACTGTCTAATGGAAGAGCAGTGGAAATCACATTAAGATCTTTGGAGGAGGAGCAGATCTTTGTAGAAATGTGGTATTTTGGAGTAGGGCGAGGAATGTGGTTCTATATAATCATACATATTACACTAGATGAAATTAAGTCGGGGAATATTGCCAGAGATATTTGGTGCAAGTAGAACTTTAATGGTGTGAGACTCTGGACTAAGGCTTGCATTCAAAAATATCATCCGTATTAACCATTGCTTTTTTTTATCTGGGTGTAAAAGCAAACTTATCTAAAATAATACCTCAGGGTGCCGCTATAGCAGGAATTTACAACTTCGTAATAACTAGGAGTCACTAGGAATTGTTTGCTTCCTGGTATAAGCCCAGAATCACAAAAGCTTCACAGCTGTACATTCTTAGGCCAGGAGATTGCAGCACTGTTTCTATTTTTCACTTTTGTTCTACAGTTTCTCTGTATTCAGAAGCACTAGAATTATTTTGTAGAGCATATTAAAATTCCTTAATCTGATTAGCAAGTACATTGCCAAGAAAATGATATATAGAGCTAATATATATGAAGGTGTTTGGTTTCTAACCTGAAGTCAGATGCAAGTCACAAAGGATTCATTTATGTTATTTTTCCCTGCTGTTATTCAATTAGCCGCTGCCCCTGTTATTGAATGAGGCTAATGTGGTTGCAGGGAAGCTGGGGTAGAGTATTCTGCATCATAGGCACAGACTGAGTCACCTTGCTAATTAGCATGTGTGTGTCCATGACATCATGCGCTAGTTAGCAAGGAGCTGCGGCTTTCCCAGGTGGCGGCGAGAAAACGCTAGAGATCACTGCTAGTTTGTTTGGTTCCATTCCTTGACAATTTCAGATTTCATAAATAGCTACTTAAAAAATGTTTAGTTTGGGCATCCTCCCCTGTACTGTACCTTTGGGCTGAAAAGCCTGGTCTTTCCTGCATTATGAAGTTTATGGAGACATTGTACAGCTGTTTGGGCAGATATTATAACGACTCTGAAAGCATTATGCGGAATGTGGACTTTTTATTGATAATACTGAGAAACAGCTATTTTAGTTACAAACCTTACCCATCTGCTCCTTGAAAATGTATAAAGGCCATAACAAATGTATTTCAATCTTCTGTTACATTCTGCTAATGAATACAAGTGAGTGATAGAACAAAATGCATTCTAGAAGTACCTGTTATGGGTTGTTCATGTGGTACACTTAGTTTAAAGAAACAGAGAGAACCCAAAATGTCATGTTCTTGTGCATGTAAACAAGGGCACATGTTTCTGCTTGCTATGTTGCTTTGCTGTTTTGTTGGTATGCTGTATTTTGTTTGTTTGTTCCTATTTTGGGTTGTTTTGAACCAAACCTTCATGCTGTCTCACTGCCTTCAGGGGACCGCAGGGGCCTTAAATATTTCATGCTAACCATTAATCAAAATGGAAATGCTGTAGACATGACATTCATATTTTGGCTGGTACAAGGTTATTGATGAGCAGGAGAAGAAATGACCGAACTGCGTGTAATTAGGCTAAGAGAGACTGTGGAGTGTAACGGTCAGGATACATGAAAACAAACAAAATAAGTATAACCGTAAGTAATGGAGGCAAGACTTCTTCAGTGTTTTCAAAGAAGTAAAAATAAAGAAAAAAAACAAAATACTCTTGGCAAATGACTGTTTGCTCTCTGCCTAGGGCTCATTTTTCTGTTTCCTCGAATTTAACAATAGAGGCAAAAACCAAACATAATCACAAATAAGGAAGTTCCACTGTAAATTAGTGTCAAAATAACTATATAGGAACAATTACATGAATTGATTGGCATTAAACAAATTCCCAATACGATCTTAATCATCTGTGATACTGCTGATCATGACTTGCACTGGCTGTATTTGCAGGAATCGCTGTCCCATGGGAAGTAGAGCACATAGATCTGCGAAGCGGGCCTGAAGACAGAGCAGCAACAGCAGCTGACCTTCTTTGGCTAACATGGACGACCTCTCCCAAGACCTCATCCAGCTCTAGCGTCCGTCAGGATTTCTGTGAATAAAGAGATGGAAATGAGGCGCGACGACGGGAACAAATGAGAGTCGACGTATCAGACGTGTCTCGCCGTTCTTCAGTGACATCCAGAGGGCCGTGCTGACCCTGGCCTTACCCCCAGAGGAAGCAGGAAACGACACCTTCCTGGGCCTTCTGCTTGCTGTGTGGTGAGTGGGCTGCACTGGACATCAAGAACGGTTCAGAAGGTTTTAGTCTCTGCTGTCTTCCTGGTTAACATTCAGCTCATGTCCTGTCTGCATTAATGGCTCAGTGCTTGGGAGGGAATTCACCCACTGCGTTCTATGATATATTAGACAGTTCTTTAAATTATGGCAAATGCTATAGTCCATTATGGAAAATGTACCAGCATTGAGAATGTGTGTTGTCACTGTTTGCTGTTGATAAATCACAGAAAAGCAGGTATCCCTTGTACTTCTGTTGCAGAAGAGGTCCTCTAGGTGGATAGAGAGACTGTTGTCCGTGGACTTTTATGAGTGGTACAAGATGAATGATAGACAGGTACATATTCTGTAAGGTAATGTTATGCCCCATTTTGAAACATAGTGTGTCACCAAAGGCTTAACTGAAATAGTGAGTTTATGATACGGATGTGCCATTGTTGTAAATACTGATCATGACATTAGTATTAATTAGGAAAACATTGTGCTCAGTTCCATTATGGAAGATGAATGGATGACTGGAAGGTATTGTGGTGAGATGTCAAAAAGTCTAAGGATCTCATCCTGTATTGTCATCTCAACTTGCCAGAGTTGTCTTTGCACGGCTATTTTATTTACTTCAACTTTAATTTCTTCTTTTCCATAAGACTGATTTAAATACTGTAGGTCATGGCTCTTCTGGTCACACGCTGAGCTTCTGCTTTGGAGGATGCGATTGAGAGGATTTAGAGAAGGTCGTGCCTTTGAATCTCAGTTGGATCTCATTCTTCACCCTTCCAGGGTTAATCAAAGATGGTGTGAAACTGGATTAATGCTTTTTTGTGCCATTTTTTTAACAGCCACTGCTTTGGTGTCAGGGTTTGTTCTGTTGTTTTAATGTCTCTGGGCTGTTTCATCAAAACCATTGTTGGGTCTTAGTTTGAAGATTAATTCAGGAGATAATTGTATTATGCAGTATTAAGTTTTCTTTAATTGTATATTAAATTCATGTTCCTTTCAAATAGCACCCTGTAGAGTTCCTTCATCCTCTGGTAATATGCATGATCATTTAAGCATAAAATGATATAAAGTCTGTAAAAATATTTAATATTAAAGACTTTTATATAATTATTTTCTTTTCAGCTTGAACGGCTTCTTCACGTGGGTAACGATGTGGCTTGACACCACCAGGGGCGTGGCTTAAATCATTAGGCGTGTGTTTGTGTGCCAGGATATTATGGGATGTCTCCTGCTTCATTCCCTGAGCTTCCTGGGATGGGTTTCAGGGCCACTGTTACCATTTGAACCCTCTGCAGTCTGAGGCCACTCAGCCACTTCTGAGGTAGTCTAACATACCTTGACTTTTTAAATATTCCACCAATCTAAAAACATTTATCCCAAAGTGCTACATATACTTTTGTTCAGCGCCAATAATCTGAGACCATTTAGAATGTCATTAATCTATTTTTGTTTAAATCAACTTTAAACATGCACTTTTCAAAAACCTGCTTTCAAGGATGCTAACATATTGTAAAAAAAAACAGATAAATATTTTTGGCCAAGAAAAGTATGAAGGGCAGTTATTGCCTGGTATTTCTCAGAATTTCTCATCAAAATTTTAAGTAGATCTGTAGTACAATGGTGATTATTTTTAGTGTGTTTTGGCTTTGTGGTAATTATTGTGTACAGCCATGAAAATTCTTGAAAAAATGTTGATTCTTTTGAATATTCTTGTGTGAAATGAATTTATTAAATAGAGTAATATTTCAATGTCTTTATATGGAGAGAATGATGTTGCTTATTAAAGCTAATCAACATTTTTGCTTCAATGAATGGATGGATTTTGCCAATGAAGAGCAACACTATACTTACACTATACTATGTGAATGTTATTTCATTCATTTGTGCAGCCATTTTATATTCAAATTCATCGTTCTGCTAAAAATTCATGAACAGTATTTAGTGTGTAACCTGGAATTTGATTGTAAAAAAAAAAAAGCTTTTCAGCTTTACAAATGTGAAACTTCTAAATATACTTGTCTTTTAAAGAATTCCACCCAAAAATTTTGGCCCAGATAATGTCCGATATATCTCAAGGGATTGTGTTACATGCTCTCTGAAGGGAATTTACTCTTTACTAAATTGCACTCCAACATCTCTGTTTCAGTTTCTTTTGGAATTGGTGAAGAATAAAATGATCAAATTGTCAGTTTTTTTCTGATTGTAGCATCACCCCCAATTTATAATGCTCAATTTCCCCCAGGCCCTTGGAGATATTAAATGGTAAAAAGGCCAAATTCTCAAAATGCTTTCCTGATGATTGTTGTAAATTGTCCAGTGTTGTGATCCATACAGCAGTAAACAAAACATGACACTGATCATTTTGTCACTAGACGATCAAGAGGAGGGTACCGCTATAGCAAATGTGCGAATGGTTCAGATGCTGGAGGAATTGTCCCTTCAGTTAAGTGGAATCAGATGGAGTCTTTGACATGGGTACTCTTGCTCCAGAATGAAAATCCCACACATCCTTGTGTCACAGCAATATCTGTTATTGTCTAGGGCAGTGTTTCCAAAACCAGTCGTCGGGGTACACTGGACAGATCTGCATTTTTGTTTTGTCCCAGTTCCCAGAACACCTGACCCAAGTAATCAGGAGCTCTAAACACCTTACAGGTAGGCTGGGAACTGGGATCAAGCAAAAATGTGGATCCGCCCAGTGTGCCCTGAGGACTGCTTTGGGAAACACTGGTCTAGGGTAGTGTTTCTCAACCCGTTCCCCAGGGACCCCCCGATGATCCACATTTTTGGTCCCTCCCAGCTCCCTGCCAGACAATCCACATTTTTGCAAAAACATGGACGTTCTGGGGTCCCTGAGGACTAGATTGAAAAACTCTGGTCTAGAGACCTTTTTCTTTTCTAAGCAGCCGTGTAATGGCACAAATACAGGCCCTGGCCAAAAAAAAATCATCATTTGAATTTATATTAGCAAATACTTAAGAGCCAATGACTGGATCATTATTATTACAGCTCAGCAACGTTATGCAGCAATAAAGTGAAGTCAGCAGAGTACCTGAATCTACTGAATGGCCAGGTTACACCTCCATCCATCATCAATGGGTTTTTTTCTTCCCTGTTGGCATGGGCATTTTCCAGGACAAGAACGCCAAGATTTATTGGGTTTGAATTGTCAAAGAGTGGATGATTAAGGAGCATGAGGAATCATTTTCAAGTATGACTTGGTCACCACAGAGTTGTGACCTTAATTGAAGGTCTTTGGGATGTGCTGAAGGAGGCTTTATGGAGGTTCAACTCACTTGTCAATACAGGATCTCTGTGACAAATGAATGCAAATCTGGATGAAAATAAGAGGTGAGATGTTGCATAAGCTTGTGGAAACAATGCCATGACAAATGTGCGCCATAATCAAAGCTAAAGGCGGTCCAATGAAAAACTCTAATGACAACTTTTTTTTTTGGCCAGGCAGTATATGAACCCTAACTGTCTGAGTAAAGGTGTGCATGCTGTTCCTTTTTGAGGAGCACCTAGAAATTAGATGGATGACAATGTTGGAAAAAATCCATCCGTCCATCTTTCCATCATCCATGCTTCTTATGCAGGCTTCACAATATGTTTTGAGGTAAATATAAGACACTAAAACCCATCACAATTGCATCCACTGCTGTCTGCAAGGCTTTATATTGCAATATGGAAAAACATCCTGATTCAAATGAACAAACAGTTTGGATTTGATCATAAGGCCAGTTATAAAAGGGGGATTGATGTATCTCGGGAGTGAGGTTGTATAACAGTCCTTATTCTCTCACTTGCTGTGCTACTCCTTATGTCCATGGGCAGGGCTGTGTATCTTAGTTCATCCCCATGTAGTCCTGTACAATACATCTAGGAATTTGGTCAAATGGGCTGACATGTATAGTTCGTAGAGGGGATGTGGGAGAGTTCAACCGGCAGCCATATATGAAGCTGAAATGTTGACTAAAGAGAGAAAAATAGAACACTAAAATGATTGATAGGCATTTAGAGTACATGCAGTAAAATACTGCAGTAAACAAAGTGCTGCTCAGATCGACGCCCTCCCATGCTGGTACTGCACCCTCTACACCGTCGCTCTTTCTTACAGAGGGAGCCCTATTTCACCCTAAAGCCGTGTTTTCTCCCCACTCTGTTGATCTCAGCATTACTGGTGGCCCATATATTCAGAAAGATGCCTCAGTCTTGCCGGCATCTCCCATGAATGAGTCACGCTTCTTTTACTTTTTTTTGCAACCGCAAGGTCAGCAGAAGCAGAAGGCCTCATTCAGCAGTGAGTGCTTGTGATGGTTATACAGCCGCGACACCTCAGTGGGGTTAGCAAAGGCAAGGTACGAAGAGCTCACTCACATTCTGGCTCTGCAAATAAATGCTTGACTGTTTCCATAGACAGTGTGGGGGAGATGGTGAATGAAGCCATGTGATACATGTTTTCTGACTATTGTCATTTGAGGGGTACTATTTTTATTATTATATTTATTTTATACATTATGTATAGCATGGATTTTCATGACACTTCCTTTTCTGACTCAGGTTCTCCTCTAGACGTCTGTCTCTCCCTTTCCCATCCATTATCTGGGTACAGTTCCACCAAACCTGCCATTTTACACCCAGACCATCTGTCATATGGCCCCTGCTTGTCACTGTTGACTAATTTGTCAGATTAAGAGAATCCTCAATCCACTAATACAGCGGGGATTTAACAGTCAGGGATTAATTGACTCGTGGGAGTTCTACTTACACAAAAATGCTCTAAGTGCACAATGAAAAATGATTGGTTCTGTGGGATAACCAATCAGATTGTAGAGGAGGTGGGTCCAAGCAACTACAGGAGGTGGGACCAAGATATATGATTGGTTGGTCCCGCCTCCTCTTTTTCGTTCTGCCCTCAGAACATTTTTGGGTAAGTACAACTCCCATGAGCAAGTAACTGCAGTTTGCTGAGAAAATAATTTGCTTTGAAAACATTTCTCCATACAGTTGATTTTGGATTATTCTGCAGAATTATGTTTAACGTTGTTAAACACAGGGAATCAAAAAAATGAAGCATACTGCTTTTCCAATACTAATGGACATATTTACATCAGTTTGTCTGGCTACTGCAGTGGCCTTTTAATGGGAGTATGAGGAATCTCCTTTAGATTCAATCACACATGCAGTGTGTTTGCACATCATACTGACCAATGATCTAACTCCTGTGGTGGATCCATTTAATGAGAAAGGCTTAAGGATTGCCTCTTTTTAGAGTTGTGCAATATATCGGTTAAAATATCATGTCAATATTTTAATAAATCAAGATATAAATATCAGTCCGATGAATCAGTCATGGCAAATATTGCTGGTCAATATTTAAATTTTATTAATATTCAAAGTTAGCAGCACCAGAGGTAAGGACATAACTACTAAAATAATGGAGATGATTGCCTTGGATGTTCAGACATGTTCCATAGTGGAGGATGAGGGATTCGTTGGGTCAATCACTGCTGAGAAGTAGGTTGCCAACGTGATGAAAAAAGGGACTCCTCCCCCTCGAGTCTACACTCATGACATTTGCCACATGCAGAGGGGACACTGATCACATGGGATAAATCGTATCTTATATTGGTTAAAAAAAGGTTCACTGCATTTCATTTTGCGATCGGGGAGGGTGGAAAATACAGGAAGGGTGGCAGCTCTACATTTACATGGGTTTTGTCAGAACAATTAAAACGTCTGTTAGTTTGTCATGTGTTGGACACATCATCACTCGTGACTATTCTTAGTTGTTTGGCTTTTCATGCTAACAATCTGCATTTTCCTGGCCGTGCGGATGTGCAGATGTGCCATTGCTGTCTCAGAGATGCAGCCGCGCATCCTTCTGTGGAGTTCGCTTGGTGTGTCGTGTGTGCTTCATCTGCTTCCTGCAAGTGTGGGACAGGTAGATGTTGTAAATGAGAACTGGGTGCACACCTTCGTCTCACAGAGAGACCAAATGTCAGCATACAAAGAGTTTATTCACTACGAAGAGTTCGCTGCTGCTATAGCTAAGAGCAGAAACGCCACGGAACGGGAGTTACAGTGCAGGCCTGTGATCAGCAGGTGACGTTTACAAAGCAAAACCATCCTCATCCACTGTCAAACACGCATTGTCAAGTGGCGGGAGGCTGGTGATATCTCAGCACTGCCTGGGGGCAGTTTTATTACCGCCGTTAGAAGCAACTTTGTAAATAACTCCTTTTTCCAGTATGTCGTTTTGCAGATGGCATCTAAATAGTGATGATGTCTGTGAGAGTATTTCTGACGAACCACATCTTGGTTTGGGGGGGGATTGTTGTGTTAATGTTTGCTCAGCTTGTAGAAGAGGTGGAGAGGTTTTCTGTAGAGTCACGCCTATCCCTGTTAATAATGCTGTTCAGTTCTTTGTCCTTATAAGGAGTCTCATCATGGCTAAACGATGTATGCTACATTTTTATGAATAATTAAAACATTTGTGCATATTCTAACAACAGTGAGATGACAAAGTAGGACTTTACAGTGATGTAGTTCTTCCTCCGTCCTTCTAGACAGTGACTGCTCACATTGATGTACGGTTTTAATTCACACTTGTCAGTTTACATTCGCAGTTCAGGTGAATTTTACGAGGCACAAATGAGGCTGAGCGAATTGAAGATGGCCTCCTGACTACAAATGGGCTTTACTCTGTTGGTGAGGGGCTGTGGCTGGGAATGCGGTGGAGCGTCTTGGGAACACCGCTCGCTTCCAGCCATCCGACCGACTCCTCATTACCGCCGTCCCCGGGTCCGCAGGGAGCGGCGGCCTGAATGGTGCAGTGTACAGCCATAATGCTGCTGTCAAGAAATATTGAACCACTCTGATGTTTGTATATCTGCACCAACATGTATGCAGGTTCAGTTTGATAAAGGATGCTGGGATATATGAGCAATTTCCTGGGTAATCTTGTAAAATAAGTTTTATGAAACTTTTACAAACATTATCATAGTGGAAGTGTTTCTCTTGGTCCTCTGCTAAAATCCCTGGATTACTACATTATCTGTATACTTTGATGTGGATATGAAGAAGGAGCCAGGCCATTAACAGGAAGAGCAGCGCAAAGGCAGTTCATTTGCTTAATAACATGAAAGGGGCGTGAAAGTCTGTGCATGCTCTTGGGAGTTCATGATAATTAAAAGCGCTTACTCTTTTTTTTTTTTCTCCCCCCCCAGTTAAGACAGCGTGCTCTGTCATTTCCATCAGAGTGACATCAATCGCTAGTGCCGCTTAGTTACCATAGGGATCCCTGATGATGTTCTACTTCTGAAATAGCCTTCTGTCAGTCGCGTTGTAGGCCTGGACTCCTTTACATATGCAGCCTTTAGAGGAGTTCACGAGGAAGAATGTGCAAACTCATATGTGACTCTGCTAGTGGAATGTCTGATTTTATCAATGAAGTCTTTTACCATCAGATGATTAGGGATGTTACCAGCAGCTGCTAACTTATTGGTATTCAGAAAGAAGGAATAGTTTTGACTCCCCACAACTCAGGAGACTTGGATTACCGTTGACACTTAGTTGTGACAGTATCACACGACATGAAAACTAATAAGCCCTTAATTCCATCCAGAAAACACCTGGGAAGTGCTGCTGACATCCGTAGACGTTGGTTTTGCTGTGGATTCGTGGTATGATGCATCCCCTGGGGAGCCGGACTCGACGGAGATTTGCGAGTAGCCTCCAGTCAGCAATGCCCAGATTACACAAGTTGCTCCATCCAGTTTTACATAAAGCATTCATTCTGGCAGTAGATAACAGTACCCACACAGAGCAAGCAAATGCCTCTTTTCCGTTCCGTGGCTCATCCTCAAACCAGATTTCAGGTCTAATGCAGACACAACTTAATTGCAGTGTTGTAATGTTTTTTGTTATATGTTGTTATATTTCTTTAACTGGATACAATAAGAGGGAAAACAATGTCTAGTTTTTATTTCCCTTTCTATTTCTCTGATATGTATGAGAGAGAAAGCATGCATTATAGAGAGATGACAGTATCTATTCTTATGGGAGAGGTATACAGTATGAAGTAATGATTCAAAGTATTATGTGAAGCTTGGCTGCCTTTAATGTATTCTTACATGCACAAACCTTTTCTTTATTTCTCCTACACAGAGAGAGAGAGCCACAAGTCTATGTTCTGCTGGGCACCATTTATAAAACCCTTATATTTTTTAAAGAACTACACAATGGTGTAATTATGATTGTTTAGGCAGAATTCTGATTCAGCTGTAGACATGGTGCTCTGGTGTTCCTATAGTTACTCTGGATTAGGATGCTTTTTATATCAGAAACTTTCAAGGTAATGGCCTGTACAGAAGTGAGCAGAAATGAGAGGCCATGCAGGTCGTTCACATTGTACCTCTTGAGTCCTTTATGCTTTTTAGAGAACCTCTATAGCCCATCCATTTTCAACTAATGAAGTTTGTGGAACAGGGAACAGGAAAGACATGTGAGGAACATGTACTGTCTTGTAAAACATGTTTACCTGTGGAGGGAATTGAACATGTACTCCCTTGGTCGGTTGGTACTATGGATGCTCTTTGCGTCATGTTAATAGCACACCATAGCAGATTTCCCCAATGATCTTTCAGATCTTTCATGTAGATCAGTGGGACCTGTCTCCATGGTAACGCCGGCAGATGGATCTCAGCAGAGTGGAGCGTGTCTGTTCTGCCTGACGAGGGAGTATTCTGGGAAGCATCACTAACAGTGTGTTTTTTTTTTTCTTACACTCACACTCTTGGAATTCCTGTTCACCTCAAATCCACTGCTTATACCAGTTAAGTCATTTTCCGAGCCCCTATTTCCGATTCTCTGTACCGGAAGTTGTTGTTTTTTTGTTTTTTTTTTTTTGCGATTAAATGAAATGTTAGGTTCCGGTGTGTACATTGATGACTCGACTGCTTTAGCACTAAATAAATTGCTACGTTTCACCTTACGATAAGTGATAGATAGCTTTAGTTTGGTGCAGGAAGCTTTGTCTCATGTCTCTTTCTGAGAAACACAGGATGACCTGTATAGTATAGCAAACATGTTTCCATCCTCACTAGAGACCCCGTGCTGCTGAAACACCGGGTCTGGAGACTGCGACGTCCTGTCAAAGACTGCTGCCAGCAAGTGTCACTCAGGCAGTGGGATGAACAGGAGGCCTGCGGTAACAAACTGGCACCTCCGCGCCTACAGTGACGTTTGTTTAGCATTCACTGGAACTCATCACTCCTGGACATGCTCATTAACCACAATGAAGGAGATATAAATTGACCAGAAAATGTGGATTGCAAATGCAATTTTACATTAATGAAGAAGAAGGCAAAGTCTGCCTTTGGAATTTATCCTAAGAAATCGATCCATGTCAGAAAATTTATATTGCCGTGTATTGTTTAGGCTTTTCAAGCACATTGTGAGGCTCGCTATCACTGAGCCTAAATCATACTGAGACTGGATTCTGACACTTATCTTGACTGCACACTGATTCTGGTTGATGTGCCTGATCACTGGTGTGTTTCACTTCTTTATTCCTCCCTTGTGCTGCCATTCCGGCCTTTTCTGGGTATTCTCAGAGCGGCCGGTGGGGACCAGCTGTGGTCAGGGCTCTTTCCAAGGGACAGCGGGTGTCTGTGTCAGATGAAGCGGTCCAGGGGTGTCATTGCAGATCCTACTACTCCCTCTGGACTGCTACGAGAGCCTTTGGAAAATGTCACTGGCGGCTGGCCTTATTGTCTGCCTGTCCCTGCAAAACAGTTGGCGGATTGCAAGCCAGTGAATGCTCAGCAGTCTCTAGGGGACAGCAAATGACCTCATGGATAAAAAAACGGTGCCTTACAGTCAAATAGTCATTTCACAAGCTGATTGCCCTGCTCATAGTGTGGATATAATACCTAAAAAACCATATTTTGAGTCAGTAACATTCCCCTGTACTCTATACTCCTGCGATTCCCCAACCTAATTTTTTTTATAAAATTCCTCTCTGGATTGTAGTTTTATTCACCTGTGTACAGGTCTCAATATTTCTGCTGTTTTGCACAAAAACTGCAGTGTTTCTATTCTTTTGTTACAGTCTTCTACTTATTTTTTACCATCGCCTTTGTGTCGCATTGTGTTTTTATAGCTAGCGTTGGTAAAATGTGTATCACACAGTAATGAATAAATTTATACTCAGGGGTCACGTTTTATGAAGGATCAGCTTCTCCCTAAGAGAGGAGCACGTATCCAGGCCATATGGACCGTACTGAGACGACTTCATCACATTTTCTTCACTGCCCTCTACAATATTCCTCTGTAGGCAGTTGTTGAAGTTGATGAGAAACTCAAGAGTCTGTCTGAGTTCTTTACCTTTCCATTCTGTCATTCCATTCGGTCAGTAAGCAGTGCTTTCCATGTTTTGAATACGTTTTTTCTAGGATGTTGCCCTTTGATGTTGTCCCTGTCCTTTGATAGGGATGTTCTTTTGAAGGCCTGTAGCTACTGTACACAGAATAAAACAGAATCTAGTCAAGATTACCCTTGATAGAGCTGGTGATTCAAAGAAGGCCTTGTTTTTTAAAAAAGATATTGTGCAGTTAATTGAAAACAATTACCATTTAGAGGTTATTTATGAAGCATATTTTAACAACATCTATCTATCTATCTATCTATCCAGTTTTGTATACAAAAACTGACCTTTGAGCTTAGCCGCAGGCAATAAGGCTGCTAGCTTATGCTCTTAGTAAAGACAATGACTTATGTTGTATATAAGCAAAATGATTAACAGTAGTAGACTTAGGCAATATCTAATTTTCATGCCATGCAGACATAACACCACGTTATATGGTATTTCAATGGATTTTTAAAAAGCGAAGCAATTCTGGCATTTTGAAATGCTCCCCCAAGATACAGCTTTGCTGAAAGGAAATACTGCGGTATGCCGTGTTACATAATACTGCCTAAATAGTAGTTCAACTAACAAATGTGTTGTCGATTAATGAATGTGAAAATAATGTCTTCAAGTACAAATATGTATGTTAACTGTGGTATAAGTGGGTTAACACACCCCATGTCGTGCATTCTAAGGTTTGAAACACACCCCACAGAGGGATTCACTCTCCACTTTGCGCCTCTTCTGCGTGAAGTTTCTTCTGCGTGAAGTTAAACCATAATGAAATGTGCAGTCTAATGAAAATAATCAACAGCTTAATGTAATGTGACCCAATGCAAAGTGGGATGTGATCTTAAAAAATAGTTCCTATAAGGTTAGAATGTCCAGTCAGGCTACTCACTGGAAGCAGCAAGTCAGGTAACCATAGAAACTGTCAACAGATAAGTGCTTGGGTTTCGAAAATCAAGGAACATTATGCTAAGATTGGCTGCTTTTTCATGAGCAAAATGTCACAAAGATTTTTAGCTTGACATGTTTAATAAGATATTAAAGCACATGAATGTAGAACAGTTATTAGGCTGCCGGAACTACCTGTGTACACAAAAATAATCAACACCCACATGACATCTCTGGACCAATAAGAAAACAGTATTTATCAAAGCCGTGCTATAAAATTGTATAATGCATAGCTTGCCTTGCATTAACCTTTACATATATATCGCCATTGCATTTTAATAAATCCTGTGTATTGCATATTATCTTTTCATTCTTCTATAAATTAATGATAGCAGCAAATGACATTCATATTTTGTGACCTGTAGAAAGTAATTTTATTATAATTAATTCTTACATAGAAAAACAGCACACACTTCATTTAATATATATGTTTTTTATAATTATTTGTAGTACAAATTGAATGTGAAAATGTAAATGCAGTGACAGAGCAAAGACAACTGTACACTGGGCCCTGGGGCAAAAACAGACAATGCCCCTTCAAAATTCACACCTAGGGCCTGCCTACGCCAGCTGCATTAGTTGTACATTAAGTAGCCTCAAATATTGTACCCATCATGCACTGCAGTAGTTAGCAAATTCCATAAACATGGTTTTTTGTCAAATACATGCTTCGACAACAGTTTGACTACAAAACATTAAAATCTGTTACATTTCAAACTTGTTTTAAGTATTGTACCAAATATTTTTTTGTATTATGTTTCCTACCACGATGAGACTGTATACATAAAAATGAGAGATATAAAAGTAGCCTGTCACAATCTTTTGTAATCTATATGACATCAGTGCCTTAATCCTCATGAATGTTTTGCATACATATGAGATTTTCAGTTGGAGGGGGGCCCTTGAAGTTGCTGGGGGGGGGTCTTGCCTACCAGTCCTCCTCTGTGAAAATATAAGGCGCATTTGTGGCATTGTTTACACTTTGAGACCATCTGCATATGACAGAAATATCATCCCAACGCCTGCAAGTATAACAGAGACGTGTAGGACGCACTTTCCATCAAATGTCAGCTTTAAGCTCGCAAGCTTTCAGCGCACAGTGCATCACTGTGTTATGACGGCTCTGTTTGCTATGTACATGTTCCTATCAGAAAATTAAACGCATTTCATAACCCCTAAATGTCAGACATGAGCACTCATTTCTTTGCTAATGGATTTAATGTAAATTGTAATGCTTAAAAGACTGTTGGTTGATTGCTTTTTAAACAGCAAAAGTCAAATTCCTTTTTGAAATGCAAATGTGGCAAGTTCAGCAACAGAAAGGTACCCCTAAATTCAAAGAAAAGAGATTCAGAAAAGTTGCCTAAAATGTAATCAAAAATACAAACTATCAATGTTTATGCAATGGGTTCTGGCTAAGCAATATATCTCAGGATAGAAGGAGGAAGGCAATGAGCTTCAAAGAATAATATAGATACATTTATGCTTTTCTCAAAAATGTAGAAGAGTGATGATTTGCAAAGCAATACAGCATCAAAATGTACTGTCTTAACAGCATTAGCATTTTTGCATGTTGCATTTAACCTCATTACATAGGACGTAAACATCAAAGCTTCTTGAATTGACTGTGGATGCATGCTGCCCTTGACTTCTTTCAAAGATATATATCTGCTTCATAGAATGTCGGCTTCCCACAGGACATCTGCTGCTGGGTAGACCTTCACCTTGCTGGTACATAGCAACAGTACAGAAAAACAACTCAAGCCTCTTCACATCACGGCCTCTCTTTCCATTGGCTGTATCTCGGCTTAAATAAATCCAATTATAAACACGACATGAATTAGTAACCCAGTCATTTGGGATTTTAAAATGTGGCTTGGTTCATTTACTATAGCTGCAATTGTTTATTGAACAATACCAGCAAAATAAACCGAGCATTCTTTGTTTCCCTGTAACATGACTTGTGCTATAATTATCAGAACTGCAGCATTTTGGATTGCCTGCTCCCAACTCTGCCCATTGTCACTCAAAGGAAACAAAAGGGTAAATACGTTAAATCTGACTGCACATTAAGATATGAATGTATAATCTATGATAAACACATGGTTTAAGGAGCATAGCATTGTCAGCCAAATGAATCATAGTTAATCATTAAACAATACCAACACCCCCAGAAAATGAAAATGCATGGAGGAACTCTGGAGATCTGTCCTGCATCCTGGAATGCTGCAAACTTTCTCCTGCCAATGTAGCTCCTTATGCCAGGCAGACAATGCAATTTAGGGAGAGTCTGTTTCAGATAAAGGAGATTAAATGTTTCTCTTCAGTCCATGTCTGAAATTGGGTTAGAGACAGGATTGGAGCATGGAACATGGTTTCAGGAATAAGCACAAGATTATTAGTATTGTGTATCCATTTTCCTCATGATTAAAGCTTTATTGATGCTCCATCTACCCCTTTTTAAATTCTCCCAAAGTTCTGTGTTGTTGATTAAGGTAATGCCTGTCCAATGAACATGTAACTTGTTTAGTTAATTGACTCACCTGAAGTTTTGGGGCCTGAATCTTAACCCTAAAGTCTTCTGCTCTCTCTTCAGCTGTTTATTTATCTCCAGTCATGTCCACAAAGACTAAAGGAGAAGAGGCGTTTCCATGGTAACACACAGGGCAGCAAAGATATTATGTAGTGATGTGCCCGGCCTTGCTTACACTGGTACGGAACTGAAGTCCTGTCATATTAGAGAAGTCTATGGGGTCATCTTATTCTTAGCAGTATGCGTTTTTCGCATAAAGCAGGTGGCATAGCAGTAAACATTACTTGAAAATCACTGGTTCAGATGCCAACTGGAGGTGTCAAGTTGTCATATCATCGAGGAAGTTACCTAATCTGGATCATTCCAGTACATCATCCAGCTGTGCATCAAACGTCAATGAAGAATCAGCTCAGCTATGAAGTAACAGTAAGAGCGACCACGTATTCCCCATTAAACCAGGAGCCACATTTTTAATAATATTTGCAGAAAAATAGCCTTTGCCATCCGGTTTTAATATTGTGATTTCATTAAAACAATAGAAGCTTATAGACACTGATGGTATTAAGGCTGTTGGCGATATATTATAGCACACTGTGACTGTCTGGACAAAAAAGAGGAAGTAAAACACATAATCAGTAACTTTTTACTGTTGGCAGATAATTGAAAAACTCGTGCTGGCTTTTTGTTTCTATTAGAAAGAAGTGAATCATGAATGTATTGTGTAAAGTGAAGTGCTTTACCGCCAGTCTTATCCTGAATGGTCCTTCTCTTGCTTTCTGTGAGAAAAAAATTCACAGCCTTGAATTTAAGGCACTTCCGAGTGTGTGATTTCTTCCTTTCCCTTTTTAGATGATCATAATTAGAGCGGTCTGCATTGTTCATGTAGAAATGAAAACTGTTTTATATGGGTCCATTTTATACACTCGTGGAGTACCTGTGCACTTGAAGAAGCTGCTGCACATTAATTGAAGGGATTTTCAGACGGATAAGCAGCCACAGTGTGCAGAAACAATTTGAATTCTCCTCTCCCAAGGTGAATGGTTGAAGTTCTGATGAAACGTCCTGTGAAAATAATCCAGTTCATTTATTGGGCTTGTGATGTAACGGCTCTCCTCAGATTTACTGACATGTGACTCGTGACAGTACGGAGCTCATATTCAGCGCTCATATTCCCCACTGTTTGTGACAGCCTGGTAGGCAGGGTAGACCACCTAGTGGAACACTGTATTGTGATCCTTGGATAAATAGTCCTACTGTAAGCAATTATGGGATGTGTTAAAATAACAACATTGAAAAGTTAAATGTTATACAAGCCAATAAAAATGTCAGAACTTAATAATTCAATTGAATTGTCTAAGGGTGCTTTTCCACTGCACCAAGTACAATACTTTTGGTACGGTACTTTCGGTACTTTCACTTTTCCATTGACTTCCGGTCGAGTGCCAGTACCAAAAATTCCAGTACCGAAAGTGCCAAACAAGCTGGGGTACTTTGGTACTTTGGGGTGGGACTTCGAAATCAGAAAATCATGATAAATGTAGTAAAAAATGTGATTTGGTCATAAGAACATATACAAAAGATTATCCGGATGGCATGACAGGAATAAAAAAGGATTTTTGTTGAATATACTAATATATCATGCACATAGCGTACTGTCCTAGCGATGTGATTTTGTTATAAATATAGT
>JAODJU010000033.1:23428125-23449526 GCA_026776725.1 Gnathonemus echidnorhynchus
CACATTTATCAAAACAGTAATTTGTAAAGTAAGAAAATAAATGTATCCAAACAATGTGTAAAGTTAAAAACACTGTGCACCAACACCGTACGTAATTTTTTTTTCTTAATGGCTTCCAAAACGATAAAGAATGTACCCCAACACTACCCCAAGCCATGCCCCAACACTGTGCCAACTCTAGACTATGCCATGCGGTTCAATGTTTATTTGTATTATTACTCTGTATTCCTTAATTTGTTCATAAATCGCAAACTTTTAGGTTGTAATATTTGTACAACTATTGCATAACTTTTTGGTGGGCAATGGCTACCAAAATTACATAAAGTACAATGTATGACCTGATATTTTCAATAAAAAAGCACTATCTCCAACAAACAATGCTATCACAGCGAATGCCAGGCTGAGACTGAAGCGATACTCTTTGTTTCTGCTGAGAGACGTGCCACGTGACTCATTTCCCCGCACATACAAGTTATCTTAGGTCTGCGTTCATGGTTCGACTTCTGAGATTCAGATCGAGTTCTAGGTAAAAAAAAATTTCGAACTGGTTGGTTCGACTTTTAAGAAATTCGATTTCTAATGAGTTCTAGTATTGAGGTACCTCTGTATTTACATTTCATGGACTGACCAAGAGGAAATTTTAATAATGATGTTAATAATAATACTGTTAATAATAATAATGTTAATAATAATAATAATAATAATAATAATAATAATATAATCAGCTGGTTTAAATGATCTGTAATATATGACCATGTTATCATTGAATTATTTTTTAAATCAAGAAGGACTACATAATCAAATTAATATGCGGTGCACGTAAGCAAACTGTCTATTTTTCTGTCATGTTTATGCCTTTTGCCATATGTTCCTATCTAGAGTGATTTTAATATGACACACTGGAACGCATCGCGTACAGGGACTATTTTGCCTGTTAATTCAACCAATTCAGTGTATTGAGTTCTGCACGTACTACCCCGTTAGAAAACTAAACTGATATATATATATATATATGATAATCTGTATCATTGCATCAAAAATGCAATTAATCGATATATTGGATTAATATTAATAAATGTGGCATAGGCTCCCGCCAACCTTCACGTACAGTATAGTCGGTTAAATACACAGACCCCTCCTCTTTTTTTTATCTTATCTCTTCCTCCGCCTCCGTACCATTCCGTTGCACAGAGGAGAGACGCATCGGTAGGAGGCGGGATCCCGGTCTCAGCGAGCCGTCGGGGAATACCCAGACCCCAGAAATCCTGCTCACCGTCCGGCAGCGCTGGCCTCCTCCCGCTTATAGGGTGAAAATGCAGTTCCACTGAGATACCCTGGATGTAAAGGGCTGTCGCGTTTGTTTTATTATTCCTCGTATTAGCATTACATGTATATTCTCTTCATTTACTGGACGTTTTAATAATCATTGAATGGATCGCTTGATCTTTATTTTAATTGTATTTTAATGAACAGTTCAATCGCCGTGATACATAAGGGATTTTGATTATCATGCGCGTTTTTGGGTGATGATGCGCCCGCCTTGATTTGGGATTTTGCTGGCTAGTTTTGTTCCTGCTGTAAATGGACTGCTAAAGGTGCCATGCCTTGAGGGTACTTAAATTCACACCTGCACTCCAGCGCCTTCACACTTTGGATTTATAAGTGGATTCTCTTTTTTTCTGTATTCTTTCTGTTTTCAAGTGAGCTGATACTAATGGAAAATTATTCAACTATTCAATGTAAGTAAAAGTCTCAAATGCAAGTTTGGAATTTGACGTTTTCCTTGCATAGCAGTTTTATATGAGAACAGGCGGTATTTGGCACCTGCGGTTTGCGTATATCGGTCGCTTCACGAGATACAATGCAAACGTATGCAAAAGTCAAGTGTAAAATTTCTAATTACAACGTTGCTAGGTGTGAAGAGTGGGACTAAAAATCAGCAACATTGTTCTGTTATTTTACCAGAGAAATAGTATTATTCTTTGCAGTGCAATTATACCGTTATCTTTGTAAAAAAAAAAAAAAAATTGATACGACGGCGTTGTTGATGGACTGTATAGACGCTCCCGCTATTCTTCGTGAATTACCCTTAAAGTGCATTTAATACTATTTTTTCAAAGTGTATTTTAAAAAAGGTAATTCAAATAGCGTTTATTGATGTTTACTCGGAGTTTTCATACCTAGGGTCGGTTTTATTGCACTGTATAATACGTTTACACGCCTTTTGTAATGCCATCAATATAGACCCAGCTAATTCTCAATACTGGCATTAATTCATCAGTGCAGCATAATCACTTTGGGTTTATGGTTTGACGCAGTGAAGTGTACGATATCACTATAGTACTATCCATTGATAAAAGAGTTATTGGCACAGAATGTAGTGATCATTTGTGAATGCTTTATATTTCATTGGTGCCAGCTGTTTTATGGTCTTTATAGCATAACTCACCTTTAGTGTAATTTTGTTCGGGCTTAAGTTTAAAATCATGGTTATGAGATGTGACTCGTCACTGTTCCATGAAAGCCCTGAATTAAAGTGTGCTGCTTCAGAGACAAAGTAAACAAACAAACAAACAAACAAAGAGATTAGATTCAGGCTGCTTTATGCAAAGTCTGTAGATGGGGTATTTCTTTGGGTTCAGTTTCCTCCAGCAATCCAAGGGTATGCTGTCCAGGTGAACTAAAGATTATAAATTGCCTGTAGTGCTCGCTTGAACACCTTCCTGTCCGGAGCTGAAGATGCCTCTATCCTTCCTGGTGTATGCTCCTGATAACCTTGATCCTGCTGGGATAAGAGACTATTACAGATGAATAGCTAAAGGATGCAATCTGTTGTTACTCATCTGAGAAACATGCTTTTAAAAAGCACAAAAGTGCTTGGTTTATCCTTGCATTGCAGTGTGCATAAGGTGCTGGTAAACTGCCCAGATGGTATAAAAACTCTTTTCTTGGACCATAGCCACATGCTACAAGGTGTTATCCAGGTCACTGTGTCTCTAGTCCTTCTGATAATCAAATGCCTTCACTCTGCCTCTATGTTTTAGTCAAGGAAGTGACAATTTTACAATGTCATGTAGCACAGACACTCATTTGTTTTTATGTCACTGCTGCAGAAAAAGACACATGCTGTCTCGCCTGGATTAGATTCATCTCTAAGCACCTGTTATACAGTACTACACTTTCTACTACTGCCTTTTCTCTTTAGGATGTCTTCCTGCATGGTGTTAAAAACTCACAAATGTGTTGTTAAATCCATTTGTTGGTGACAAAGATTTCAGTTTGTTCTCTGCTGTGTCACATTACGTTCCTGAACTTTTATTTTTTTAATTTGAAAATCACTTGCAGTTATGATGGTCATACAACATACAAGGACAGCTTTTGAAATCCTAACTTCTGTTAACACCCTCCAAATGTTAGCCAAATGGCAAGCATAGGACTTACATATTCTCATTCTTGCAGCTCAGGCATTTTGCCAAGGTAATTTGGTTGTCACATATCATTGGAGACACTTCACTTTGCGGTGTAGTTTGTTTTGAGATAAATTGAGAGGAATGAATATTATAATGGACTGTGCTTTGCAGGAAATTGTATAGTGATTAATTTAGGATATCTTTTTTTTTTTTTAGAATATGTCAGGGTTCCTTCCCAGGAAGGATTACTGCTGTGAAACCCTTGATTAACTTCCGGGAGTTCTGAGAGTGCAAAAAATATAATGAGAGCATGTGCGGTAAATTTGGCCTGTGACGGGTTGGTGCCCCATCCTGGGTTCTTCCCTGCCTTGTGCCCGTAGCCTCCTGGATAGGCTCCGGAAGCCCGTGACCCTGAATAGAATAAGTGGTTTCAGAAAATGGATGGATGGATCGACAGATGTAAATTTAGCAAATATACGTCACACTTCATCTCACATCAAAGCACAGATGTAACAGGGGGCAGCAATACCCAGGCGTACCACAGCGAGAAAGAAAACACCCTGTCATGCCTGAATATTAGACACAATTGCTGGCTATATATTTCAAGGATTCAGAGGTTTTTATTTGTCAGATACAAGGTATACGGTCCGACAACAACGTGCGTAGAAGAGAAATGTGGTCTATATATAATATGTTTGTATGTATGTATATAAGAGCTAATTTAGCGGTATCTAATTTGGCGGTTTCTGATTTGGCAGTTGAACGTAGAAGGGATTCGGTTTTGTCGTATTTTGTGTTGTTTTTGAACTTCGCTTGTATTTTTTGACCAAGACTCTCGGATTATGGTTTGGCATCTGTCTGTCTCTCATTGTAAATCATTAGACCTCAGAACACTATCATAATAACATGGTATTTCAGCAATTATGGATGGAAAGGTGAGGCTGGCAGTAACTTTTTTCCATTTTGAAGACATTCTGATGAAGAATATGCTGCAACTGAAAAACAGGAGTTGTAGTAAGAAATATTGTAGTATTGGAGTTACCAGCAAGTTAACAATTCTGCTTTTTCCCCCAACCACTTATGAAGTATACAGTCACTATACATCTATACTCTACCCACTTACAGTATCCTCATCAGTATCATATATGTGTCTTTCACCTGTATTTGACTTCTTTGTGAAAAAAAAACACCAGAGAGCTGCATTTAAATGTTTTGAGGAAATCTAATGCTATAGTCAAAATTATCGGTTGATGATTGACTTATTATTGTTGTTATAGTGATTAAGTGGACATTTCTGGTCAAAACTACAGCAGGGTGTTTGACACGGTACTTGTTTTTTTCGAAGGGCAAAATTCACCATGAATTGCTCTTATTTTCCCTGTATTCACCATAACAGGGTGTCCTCCATACTGCTGTGTGTCTGTGCTGCACTGTAGCATGTTATTAAGGTTCATCATACTTTTATCCAACTTTTGCCATTATTTCGTTCAATATAATAAACTTCACTGGTTTTCTACCTCAGTTTTATTGTGAGATGAACCCAGAATAAAAATGGTTTCTTTCCATCAACAATCCATCCATAATTTACATTTTTAGCTAAATAAAAAATAAAAATAGTGGAAATCAGAGCAGGCTGAATGCCGTTGCTTTGGCTGTCTCTCTGCATCGGCTTTGTAACCTGAACTGGTTTCTGCACACTCAGCACTGGGAAGAATCGCACACAAGAGGCTTTGTTCTCCTCAGATCTACTTCCCAGGAATCGGGAATGTGATCCCTCTGCTAATTAAGCAGCTGAACCTGCAAATTTAATTGGCCAGAGGAGGGACAGGATCAGGTTACATGGTGCTTGACCAATTGTTTGGTTTATTTCAGTGGAAAGATTTGCATCTTTGACTCAGTCATTAATTAATTCAGTTAGTTAATTCAAATACTTCCAGTAAATGACAAATTCTAGGAAAAAGCAAGCACAAAAGTAAAACCCATAAGAGCATAACTAATAAATAACAAATAAACAGGATGCTGTCTGCATGACAATAGTGCTTCCCCGTCACAACGCCCCCCCCCTTCTAATTCCTACCCCTCCCTTACCCCCCATCCTCTGTCTCTAGCCCCCTATCTACATTAGGCTTGGGCGGTTTCTGCTTTCATATCATACCGTCCATACGCTATGTACTGTGGTATGCTGTATTTTCAAAAGTAAAGTGGTATTTTCAGAAGTACCACTATTCTGGTAACTTGGGGCACAGGGGTGGCCCCCCAAGATAAATTCCACTGAAAGAAAATACTGCAATATAGGGCTGTGCCAACCACTTACAGTATATGACCAAAATCTTATAAGTCATCTCATTTCCCGATAATGATATATTCCCGGGCTGCACTTCATATTTATGGATATATTTTCTTCTACCGATCAGCAAAAAAAAAAGGAGCAAATGTCAGAAATGTAACACGTACGATCCACAAGTATTTCTGGTGTACAAATCGCTCCGTTTCCGTTACCAATAATAACTGTATTGTGTTCCTTTAGAGTACAAAAGATAGAATTAATGGACTAATAAGTATAAACCTAAACGATACAGACAGGTCCAGTTAATACTGAAATAAATAAATAAAGCATGCTTTTCATTGACAGCCCGTGCAACGTCACATTTGTACAGAACCCCTAAGAGGTCAGGTAAACACCCTACAATACACACCATGTAACTTTTCTATGCGTGTTTTTATACGTATTTATTAATAATTGCACTCTGTCCATCACGTCAGTGATTTTAAGCAAGACAACTGTGCTACTGAACGTGAAGTGCAGACACAAACATTGAAATATTAATTAAAATTCACCCATAAAGAACTCTGGAAAACCAAGGGGTGTTGATTGCTTTTGTTGAAAGATATTACAGCCGGAAAACTGAATATAAAGCTATATCTGTACAGCGGTGTCATAGTTAGGGATTAAACCTTAATCCACTTTCACATATATCTCCCTATAGGCTATTCTCGCTTAACCCCTACACACAATCCCCACCTCTACAAAAACTATATTAAAAGTCCAACCCTGTGACTTCTGTCAGTGTAATCAGGTTCAACAGATATGCGCCTGTTCTTTCATCTGCCATCACTGCATGACTACGGCTGGGGCAAAGCGACATGGATAAATTCCCCCGTGTTAAATTTTGGTGACCGGCCACCAGACTGCTACGAAAAAATATGCCGGGTAGGAAGGTTTTGTAAATTTAACATCCTCACTAAATGGCTTTTGCAGCTTCTCTTTCCGTCCTCTTTTGCGACGACTGCTTCGATTTTGTGGCGATTTGTCTCAGGTGTGTTAGCTGTAGTTTTTCTGGTGTATGTTTTGTGTATATAATGTTTTGTGACATGGTAATAAGACCCATCAAAGACGAAGTAATCGAGTAATAAGGTCAAATAGAGTTATTCTGTTTGCGAGGTCAAGCGTCTTCTGCGGTCGCCCTTCCCTTTGCTGCCGCGAAGCGCTGCTGCTTCAGTTTTGGTGCAATTTGTTTCAATATTTGTCAAGTTCCAGTTCATGACCAATGGAATGTGTCTGCGAAGTTTGAAAAATATCCATCAAATACTTCTTGCTTGTCGCACTAACAAGAAAGTGTCTGTGGCATTGGCGGCAGACCAGTCCCAACACCAGAATATGTTTTAATGTGTAATTACCATTTTAATTTTCAATCCTTTTGTTATTACGTAGCACTTATAGTAGATTACACATTAAGGTATTTAAATTTGGGTCAGAGGCTTACTTGCTTTCCCATTCGTCACCTGTAGTTGGCGTTAGGAGCAGTGATTCATTCAGCAAATGGATCATGTATTGATTTGTTCAGTCATTCAATACATGAGTTCCTTCAGCAATAATTCGTTCTGTTACAAACACAATGTTTGCTGATTTTGGTTATTTTCCTAATTCATTCTGAATTTTCAAACTTTTCCATAATTTGTCCAACAGATTGGCTCCTTCGTGATACATACAGTTACTTTTTACATGCACTTTTTTGTTTTATTTTATATAATAGTTGTGTGAAATAATTGTGTGAAACTTTAAAAGGGTATTACTGAAAATAGTTTGGCATTTCCAAATGCTAAGCACATTTTCTATTTAAATGTACTCTAAATTAGGTTAATTGGCAACTCTAAATCTTCCTGTACTATATGATGCATGATATGCATGTATAATATAAAATGAAATAATACAGTATTTTGGTCTTGTTTATGAATTAATTAACCACACACTTACTCTTTGTTACATACGGATTTCATGTTCATGTTCATCGATCATTAAGGAATTGTGACGTGTTTTGTCTCAAGTAATTACTATATTTGTTACTATATCTGTTAATTCTGTAAATATTTGTAAACTAGGCCTACTGAAGGCACTACTGAGGGACTACTAAGGAACAAGTAATGAATAACACAAGTGAAGTACTGATCTCATGTTTGTTCATCATTAATGAATCGACACAGCTTTTATCTCAAGTAGCTACTATACTTGTTCATGATTTGTATTTCAGTAGTAACTGAGTTATTACTAAGTATTTGTGCCCCTTAAGTAAAATCTTACCCTGCTTTGAGTACAACGTAGTTATTAGTAGATGTTGAGGTGTTCTTTTTTTAGCTAGTAACTCATTCTCAAAACCAGGTTTGTGATGCAGACTTCACAAAGCAATGCTGTGAGGAACTCGTGTTTGAACATGAACATGGAAACTTGTGAAAGCGAGTTTTGGCTTAGCTGTGCATGAACCTTTAGACCTTTAGACCATGAAGATCCTATAGGAGGACATGCAGTGGAGCTCTCTGAGGAAATGGCCCAGTCCTGCCAGGGGGGGGGTGTGCTTTATAATGTCTCAATCCTGTCAGGTGTAGTGCTGTTGGTTTTTTTTTTTTGGGGAGGGGGGGTGAACAGAGATCAGCCCTGGGTCTCTGATGGATTTTGTAGGTTCCATTCAATTTTTCCACAACACAAATACCTCTGACCTGTCATTTTTATGATGACTTGGCAACCAAGGGGTCTGACTTTTCCCTCTCATTGTCCTTGTTCATCTTCTGTCTAGTGATCGTACTTTATCCAAGTACATGTTTCCATTACGCAAATCAGTGCTGCAACATCTTCTTGAGTTAAAATGGTTCCCAGCAAAATGTTTAGACTTTATTATTGTACATTTCTGCTGGTTGCTTGGAGGCTTTCAGTTTTAGAAGCATATCTATTTTACGGTGCAGATCAAACAGCAGGAAAGTTTCTCAGTGAGTTATATGTCGACCTGTACCTAGAGGGTTACCAGTGCAGCTCAGCGTCTGCGTGGAATTGGAATTTTTTTTTTCTTTGTTTGTGGGCTTTTTCATTCACATATTCTTTGGCTTTTAATAGAAGAGTTTATGTGTCCTATATTTCTTGATATTATCCCTATGTTTGCTACAACCCTACTTTGGATAAGCAGTTATAGAAAATGGATGAAAGTGTATATGGTTCTGCCAATATTTTGAATGATTTTACTATGCTTACTAAGTTAATGTAATTAGCAATTGTTAATTAGTCATAATGGAACTTCTTGGCTTATGTGAATGGAGGTTGCTGTGTATTTCACAGTTAAAATAGATGGCAGATTTATTTATTTTATTTTTTTTGACATTGAAATATCCGGGATGGATTCACAGTAATGGCATTCTTGTGTGGCAGAAATGATATTTTCTGGGGTACGTACCTGTTTAGGTCTGGACTGTGATATTTGCCAGTTTCTCTGTGCAGAACTTTTCCATCTCTTTTCCATTATCTGTGTGTGACATTCAACATCTTCCCAAAACTTGGTCACTCTGTGAATTTCACTCCAGCGTTTAAATTCACTTCGGTGTTTCTTTATCTCGCTCAGAGGTGATCCTCTTTTGTAGACTTTGGCACTGACTGATTTTTCCCGCCCTTTTTCCTGTTTCAAGCTTGGAGAATTTCCTCTTCCACCTGCACATGCCACCCAGTCTCTGACATAGTGCTGTCAGTGCCATCACTAAGTATAAGGATCATTCTCCCTGTGTCATGTGGTTTCCTCCTGTTTCCTCCTACAGTCCAAAGACATGCAGTCAGATTGACTGGCATCTCTCAATTGCCTGTTGTATGTGAGTGTGCCTGTGTATGAGCCCTGAGATGGGCTAGCATCCCGTCCAAGGTGCACGCCCACCTTGTGCCCTGAACTGCCTACCTGTCCCCTTCCCAACCCTGCCCCCCTGCGACCCTGTTGAGGGTACGTGGTTGCAAGATGAATGGAAGTGGTAAGGTGGTTTGGTGGTAAGCTCTGTCATGTGTTTACATAAGACATTTAGTCATATTTAATTCAAATATCTACTTTTTTTGGTTGGTCACATGTCTTCAGAATCACCTGCAATATCTCTTTGCAAAATGGGATTTTTAGTTGTGCTTTTTATACAGAGCTCCTCCCTCAACTCCCTGTCAAACATGTCGAAGTGACTTGAATTGCCGACCTTTTGCAGATGCCACCGTGATTTCGGTAGCTCTTTTTGCCGTGACTTTTTAACGTGGCTGTTCAGCCCCGGCACTGCCGTTTCCCTGGTGGGTCAGTGCGTGTTGTTGTTTATTCTGAGTCGCTTGCCTGGTGGTTGTCAGCTTGACGTGCCACGATGTTTCTGTGGTCCTCAGGAGGTCAAGGGGCAGCAGCAAAGCCTGAAATCAAGAGGAGAAACTGACACCTCTCTCATGACTCGGCTAATGAGTCAAACATGCACAGATGCCTTTTAAGAAACGGCGATTTCTTTAGTTACCCTATGGGTGGACTGCGTACAAAATATGTCATGATTTCAGAATGATTCATGCAGTATAGATGCCAGTGCTGTCAGGTTAGCACCTCATGGTCATTTCAGATATTTTCACAAACATAGTGCTGGAATACAGATCTGAAACAAGCACATCACTATACAAATATTCTATTTCAGTTCATCAAACGTTTGTGTGGGTTGCATAGATCAGTGGGGGAAAATCTCCCTTTCAGCTGTAACATTAAACAGAAGTACGGAGAGGTGAACACTTCATAGACTCTGTATGCGTTATGAAAATAAAATCCACGATGATCATATGTAGTTTCTTTTTCAGACATTCATAAAATGTAAATTCCATCCTATATTCATCCTGTATTATCCTATATTCAATATTTGCTCTCAGATATAGCCCTCCACCTCATAAAGGGGGCCTTAATACATTTCAGATATTAATTTTAGGCAGATTGATAGTGTAGAATAGGAGTTGAACTGACCCAGTTGACCGTGCTTATTAATGCCCAGTTGTACTGTAGTTCTCCTATGGCTGTCTGACATCAACAGCATCACCCTGTACAAGGACACTGCCATCACGGTTTCACAGCACTAGGAATGCTCCTTCTCCTATCATTCATTTGCTGCAAGTACTACGCAATACCTGGAAATAGATAGATCCATGATGGGTGGTCTGGAGCCTGTCCCACATGCCAAGGGTGCAAGGCAGAAACAACCGATGATGGGGCGCCAACCCATCACAGAGCAGACTCACACACCAGTCACTCACACAGGCACACCTATGGGCAGTTTAACCAATCACAGAGCAGACTCACACACCAGTCACTCACACAGGCACACCTATGGGCAATTTAACCAATCACAGAGCAGACTCACACACCAGTCACTCACACAGGCACACCTATGGGCAATTTAACCAATCACAGAGCAGCCTCGCACACCAGTCACTCACACAGGCACACCAATTAATCTGCAAGTTTTTGGACTGTGTGGGGAAACTGGAACCCCCAGAGAATGTTGACATGCAAACTCCCCACACACACGGAGCCGTGCCACCCTGGAAATAAAACATAGATACCAAATGTAACATGGTAGGAAATTTGTGTGGCAGTTGGCCATAGAGCATGTGGCAATATGAACTGGGCTGTGTGCCTGAGACAGTTTTCTGGTATGTTGCTTTGGGTAAAAATGCAGCTGATCCGTAGGGAGAGTACTGAGAGTGATTGGTGTTGCAGTGACAGATAAACTGCATTGCATTATGGGAAATCGCGGAGTATTCTAACCCAAGTCCCACACATGTGCTCTGATGTGTCCCTAGACAGCTGTGGTGTTCACTCCTAATTACAGAGTTCATTTCTCCAGGTGTGTTGCGCTCTGATGCACATCAACTGTGTGACATCTGGAAGCTGGACTTCACTTCCACAGAACAAACCTGCAAATTATGAAATAGAAATAGTTGTGGAAGCGGTAGGGAGCTCTGTCACTAAAGAGGCTGAGAGCCAGCGACCTCTGATAGGACAGCAGCTTCTGTGTTTACAAAGATCTTTACAGTGTTTTGTGCATTCTGGGAAAAGCGTGGTATTGACATGGAAACGATTCTTCAAAGGGAGAGAGTTAAACAGAGCAAAGAATAAGGGCCATTTCATCTTGGACCAGACTTGCTTGAACTGCTTTTAATGTACTGCCCCAAAGGCAAAACCTTGATATAACATCCAAATAGCATGAGTGTAGGACAGAAACAACATATAATGTGCAGAATGTATTAATACAAAATAAACAGCATATTTGTTTTTAGGGCAATATTTAGGGTATTTCATAAGTACATATGGGCATGGCTTTTGAGTTCTCTGCTACTATAAAAGCACTTTGCCTTTTATGAAGCGCCTTTTTAGCCTCTGAATGGTATTATTACAATAAAATGTCTTCTCCCTCAGGGTTCCATTATCTCAGTTATAGGAATGATTGGATGAGACTCAGCAGTCAGGTTAATGAAAATGCTACTGTTTGGAGACTCTCTGTATTTCGAGGTCATGTAAAAATAAAAACCCTACTCAAGGAGGCATCCTTTTTTAAAATCTCTTTTGTTGCCAGTTAGCTGTTATCCCTAAGAGTTTTGACACGCAGGCCAGTCTGCCGGGGCTGAGGTCTGGAGAATGGCTATATGTAACCACAGTCAGTCTGTTATCCGGCTGGCTGCCTGGGTCATTTCATGTATAATTAATTGTAAAGATTTTAATGTTTTACACAGTATAAATATGTTACGACCTTGTGCAGTATCACGTGAGTTAGAGTGTGATGTTTACATGGAGCAGAAAATGCCTGAAGGTGAAAGCTTACAGGACCAAAACACAAGCCCCACACTGCACCTTCAGACCATACAGTAGGATGGTTATTCACTGCGCATGAGTGCTCCTGGGGGGTACGCTGGACATTATAATGAAATATGATGGAGCATGAATCACAACTAAAGCTTTAGACGGCATGATGGATGAGCCCTGTGGATGCAAGGCCAATTTTAGATCTGTCACTGAATATACAGAAGTTTTGTGATAGCTTTTACTGTATTTAATCATGAAAGAAATGTTTCTGTCAGGCGTAACTTGAAAAGAATTGCATATACAACAGTGCATTCTCTGATATTTGCAAAATGCTGTATTATGAAAACTTACACCAAAAGAATTAAGATAAAGCCTGGAAATAATTCCATTGCTCCCCTGCCATTGTTGGTATACCCTTATGTATATCTGTGCGTGTGAAGCTTTTTCAGCTCTTAGAGTATCTCTAGTGTTTAACCAAAGGCAAGCACAGTTCCAGATTATGGAGGAAAGCCTGAACAGGGAAGTCAGAAAATATGTGATATGATGTGATATGATTTTTCGATTGACACGACGCTTCTAAAATTAGAAGTTAGAACCTCTCGCAGTGGCCTAATTAGTCATTGACTTTGGTTGTTAATGCGATTATGGTCAGTGGCCACTTACATTAACAGTCCAGCCTCAGGAACCCTCCCTTTTAATGACATCATATATCACAACTATTGAACAATTACTGATGTGGGTGTGTCAGTGCATTCTTTGAGCAAAAATCTCATTTTAATCCAATTAAAAGATATTCCCAACATACTTTATAGGGGCGTCAGCATAAGAAAACGTACAGTATGATACCATCACCGTTGGCACAGTTATGAAGTTTAATCACTTATAGCACGAGCATTATTTTATTTTTAAGGTTTGCCATTTTTAAAGCTTATATTCAAAACATCTATACTTAAATAGGTAGTCCATCCATCCATCCATCCATCCTTCCATCCATAACTAGTAGTGGTAGTTAGGGTAGTGGGGTTCCAGAGCCTGTCCCAGAGGCGACAGGCTCAAGGCAGGGAATAACCCAGGACGGGGCGCTAACCAGTCACAAGGCACGCAGGACGTCTTATATAAAATAAATGACAAATAAAAATAAAGGCAGAAAGTACATATGTGCTCAGGATTTGTTGCACTTTATCATTTCATCTTGTCTTCCATTAAAACCAGTGTGATATTTTAAGACAGAGCTCTTATGGTCTGTTAATGGACATCTAGCATCATCCAATTCAGTCCCTGGGGAGGAATAAGATCTGTCATTTTGTGTGTGTAGATGTGTGTGTGTTACTGTCTAATTGTCCTACATGTATAATGGTGCTGATTGGCTCAAAGTAACGCTGAACCAGCCAATGCCAATCAGGAAGGACGCCAGCCCTTAATGGGTCCTTTGAGGTGAACCTGTGAAGTTTTAATTATATTGTAGTTCAGTGTCTGGGTTTTTATGAGCCTGGAGGTGATGTATTATCAGCTTGTCATGCATGCCATTAAGATCAGGTTCTTTATTTATTTAGCAGCTTGAACAAAACTAGTATTGCCTTTGTAAATAGCAGCTCAGAGGACATTCTTCCAAACCTGGGGGTGAAAGTCTGCATGGAATCATGTATAGGCAGTAGTACTGTTGTCACATACCCCAAGGGTGGATTTGATTTTTGTCCCAAACTCTCTGTGTGTAACTTATTAAATTTTGGGACAGCTGCCTAAGCTGGATTGGCATCCAGTTCAGGATACGCTCCACTCTCAGGATGAGCCTGTGGTGCATAAGTTTTTATGAATGAGATCAAAGTACAATTCATTGAGTTGTACTGTGTAAATTTCTTTAGAACTTTTATACATCCTGTCCTTGTTGGATTCATAACATTCTGCTCTTCTGCGTTTAAATCTGATGGAATAATTGTACCTTTGAAATACACAGCTTACACTGTACCCATCTATATCTGGGGCAGAATCATTCTCCCACACACCCTGGGTGTGTTGGCTTTTTTTTCTTCCTGGTTGAGCTGTTAATTAATTATCATTCTTCTCTTAATTGTGTTGTTGATTAAATGAATGGCATGAGGATTGTACTAATCCAAACATGTTAGCTGAGGTAAAACAAGCGTGTTGTTATACTAAAAGTTAAGGGTGTCCTTTACTTGACTTTATTACATATGCACTAGAATAAATGAGAAATTTGCATTGTGTGACGCATTCAGTCGACATATCAATCCAAGCAAAACTCGGCACACCCTGTGGTCTGTGACAAACTGAGTATGACACCCGTTTATATAAAGAAAGCATTGTTACCTAAACAGACCCAAACATCCCCCTCCACTGCAAGTATTTTCTGTCATTTTCATTCAATAACCACATCTTATTATGCAGTCAGAAATGTAATCCTCATCTCAGAGAATGGGAGCCGGTGAGAGAAAACTCTTGTGTTTTCCTTGGTGAATTTCACGTGTGATGCTGGTGTAGCTGGTGTCCGCTGGGGGAGGGGCCAAGGTGATCTATGGGTGGAAGTAGGAAACAAGAACATTCATTTGCTGCACCTGTCCATCATGACCAATCATATTGCATAAATTCAGATCCAGAACTCACACCAAGACCTGAGCCTGTACCTCACATCCTGAAGAATGCCCCCCCCCCCCCACAGTATTGTTAAACCCACCTCCATACCAGAACCTTAACAAACTTCCTTTCTTTGGAAACATGGTTAAATTTGCTCTCCATGTGTTACGCCTTACTATCTCTGCCTGCCAATTCACCTATTAAGACTGATGAAGAAAAGATCTGCTTGGTGATGTAATCTAATGTTTATCATTTACTGCATATATTATTCATTATCGATTGAGGTCATAGGGAAATAAATAGGGTTTGACTTTATATGAGTCAGTAATGAAGTCATTATACAGGGCAAGTCAAGTCAGGGGAAAAGGTAGAGCCGTCGCGGTTGCGTAAGGGGACACATTAGAAGCCTGCCATCGAAATGGACTCCTTAGGACCTGCACAGATTGGGGGGGATTTCAGAGAGGTTTTGGGGACGTCATGAATAACATACCTCCATTATCCATCTTCTTAGCGACTTAGAGTGTTACAGAATCGATATCATGGATGACAGATTTAATTGCTTGGGAGTGAATCACTGTAAAAGTCATGTCTTTGTTAAAATATCGACAGTGATATATTGACTTGTCTTCTGTGGTCCTGGTCAGGGTCTTCCTGAATCAGTCCCAGGCAGGACAGGGCACTTAGCTGGGGGACACTCTGGATGGGATGGCAGTCCATCACAGGGCACGGGGCAGGGGATACCCAGGATGGGATGGCAGTCCATCACAGGGCACGGGGCAGGGGACACCCTGGACAGACGTAGATCATGCCTTCATTTCAGCATATGCTTAACTTTGAATGAAAAATACTCCTCAGTGCAGAAAAATAAGTTAAAAAATGACTCTACATGTTTCACTTTGTGCTTTTCGTCATAGTACAGGGTTTTGACTTGTACAACTTTTCACGTGTTACGCTTCTTAACTACAGAATGGCTTAACAATTGCTAGGAAACGGTCTCTATGACTCCTTTAAGTTGGTTTCTGAATATGTAAAGAACATGTAACACTTGCTAGATTTCTTCACCCTGTTTCATTATTAATAAACCTCTGGGGGTTACACATATAACACATATAGTTTCCTTATTCGAATTTACCATTTTGTTTCTGTATGCTGCATGGCGAGTCATTTATTATTTATAACAATTAAATTTTAGTGTGCTTGAATTGCAGGGCATTTATTTAAAAGTTCAACCTAGAAATTGATCCATGAAGAGCCAGTTTGAGTTTTGTTCAGAATAGCCAATGAGCAGCACAAGCCACATAAATGGAGCTGAATTACTGATGAGGGAAAGAGGATGTGGAAAAAACACAGGCATCAGAATCACGCTGTCAGAGCAAGATAAGGATAACAGAAAATTTAACAGCAAATATTACAAATTTATGTTATGGATTCTTAATAATTCAGTGCATTACATATAATATTAATATACCTCGCCCTACTCCCAGGCTTAATCATGGTACAAGAATGATTTTGGAAATTGCATATGCATAAAGATGATAATGACATGAATGATATTAACTAAAGCTAGAATTTGTGCCATTCTTACAATGTGGGTTTACTAAAATTAAATGTTTTCAGTTTCATGCTGTAATTTTACTTCTAAAAACCATAGGAATGATGGTGTATAAATAAGGAAGGCTGGATTTATGAAGCAAAACACCAAAAAAGCATAATGAAAAATTGATATGAAAAACTGAAATAAAGTGAGTAATTGCAGTGTGTAATTATGCAAAGGAGAACTGCCTCTAACTAGGTAGCATGAAGGTCAGAATGTTAAAGAGCTCTGTTTGCTTTCTCTGCTAACCAGACTTTTATGGCTAATTCTCATAGTTGCCTTTTCCATCCATCCATCCATCCATCCATTCGTATAGGGAGGAGTTTGTGCCTATTTCAGGGATAGCAAAAGCACAAGGCCCCTGCACACCCTATACACCCTGGAAGGGATTCCTGTGTGGAAGGTCAGTGGAAAAATGGGAAATGAGGGAAAAATTCAAAAGAAAGAGTTATGAAATATCTAGGGCCAGACTGACATAGAGAGGTTTAATGTCAAAAGGCCTAAAGCTGTAGCACTTATGACACAGACTTATTTCTCTAGGGCCATCAGGCCCTTAGGGTTTGTGTGCAGAAATGAATCTTAAATGTGCTGTTAAGAAAGCTGTCTGTAAGATTATCAGCCAATCAGAACCCAGAAAACGTGGCATAATTCTGCTGTATTTAAACACTCATTGACATGAGCATTTAATATTTGCCATCAGTCATTGTGATATAGGAATCCCCGAACACCTGCTCTCACCTTCTCTGTTCCTTGTAAATTTGTGGCAGTTGGACCCATATATTGCAAATTTTAAAATTCAGTTTATCATCATCCATACCTCAGATGTCTTACCTTCTTGTCTTGTTTGTTGGGCTGTTATTCTGCATTCTTGACAGGGGTTTCTTTGCAGCGATTCCTCCATTCATGCCCGCTTCACTGCTTCTCCTCTGAAAGGTTCACACTGAGGCATCTGCACGTCTAGCAGTACCTACCTGAGCTTTCATTTCACGTCTGGTTAATCACCGGTTCTGCAGTCTTATGACTTGAATGAGGTCACCGTTTATCCTGCCTGACCTTGAGTGCCAGTTTATTCAACTTATTTGGTGGTTTTGCACACAGCAGGTACAGACACTGGCAAAGATCTTGCAGTTTGTCTTACTGGATGGCATGCTTTTCTAGAAGTAACTGCACATTGATTATATGATGCCATTTTCTGCTCTGTTGAGGTTCTGCTCTGTCATTCACAATTGACAAACATATGCTTCTAAGACTTATATTTATAGTAATCTTGAACCCTTACCTGTTATGAGTAATTTGTGCCAAAAGCTTAATAAAAATAAGTTAATTTAGCAGCAAGCTAGTTAACTCAGAGAGCATCTAATAAAGACACCTTTACACTTAGGCCAGTGTTGCGGGATTCAGACTGAAGTCCCACTGCTTTGTGTGCCCATGTCATTGACGTGGTTTCAGGCAGATGTACTCAGATATTTGACTGGTGTCTCTGCAGTTATTAACTTACTGGTAAAGAAGACTTGATGGGATACAGGTGATCCCCAGGTTATGAATGAGATCTGTTCCATTAGTCTGTCTTTATGCTGAATTTGTAGGTAACTTGTAGGTAACTTATGTGTGCATGCGTTCGTTATTACAAACAATTGTATTTAACCCAAATTTTTTATATAATAGGCTTTATAGCAGTCTGTTCATAAGTACCAGTTTTCTGGAAGCTGGACATTATTAACCTGGGGACTGTATTTCCTTATAATTCTGTGCTTCTTTGTGATTATTTGTTTGTTCAAATGCATCTATTTGAATTTCTTATTCACTTATTTAAATATTAGTTACAGTGCCCTCCATAGTGTTTGACACAGACGCATTTTTCCTTGATTTGCCCCTGTGTTCTGCAGTTTTAAATTTAAAATCAAACAATCCACATGTAATTGAAGTGCAAGATGTATGTTCTAACCTAGGTGTCCTTTTTATTAGAACATTTCAGAAGCCTTACAGATTATGAATTGGGCTGCATTCATATCAGAATCTGATGATTAGCGAAACAGCTGCCAGTCTGTGCCTCAGTTAAAAAATTTGCGGTAATGCAATGTGCTGTACAGTACTTTGCATGTAAATTTTATTACTTCCTTGCAGTTTGTTGGTTCATTTGCAAACAGACCTAAAGATAATTTAATCAGCACCAAAGGGTGCCTACACCACTCACGTTTTACACATGTAACTTACATTTTGTCTCAGTAAATCAGATTTTATTGCCTGCACTGACAGGTTACATTTACACATACCAGCAGAGGTCTATCCCTAAGTCCTTGGTCTTTTAAAATGACACAGGAGCAAGGATGAGTAGGTCCCTCCATTGATCTTGCCTAGACAGTTGGCTAGTTGTCTGGTAAAAGTGTAGCAATGGTTTATTATTGAATGTCAGATAATCTGTAGAATACCCTGGTCATAGACCTATTGTAAAAATGTCTGCCAGTGTCAGTAAGTAACGGAAACTGAAGTTTTCATGTACTGTAAGTACAGTAATTGCAGTGTGCTTGAATGTAGACTCCATATAGTTTTGCCCCTCTTTTTCACATAAATCTTATTAAAAGTACACATCATTTATTAAAATATGTTACATGCATACGCATATGCTTATACTAAATGTGCATAAGCATATAACAGTCAAGTCCATAATAAAAATTACATTTGTAATTGATATTTATAAATATCTATCAATCTTGTAGATGTATAGCCTGATTAGGGTTGTAGGGATGTTACAAAATAATAAATTGTATCCCAAACAATCATGGAATGGTAACTAAAAATAACACATTGATTACTTATTACAAAGCTGTGGCTAAGTTTGTAACAGATTAGTTTTCATTAATGTAATAAAGGAAACAACTTGAAAACTTGAAATGGGCCTTAACGCAGCTACTTTGTAGACTATACAGTAAATGGTTTTCATGTGAATTAAAAGGTGGCTTCACCCCCTTTGTTATAGTACAAATGCTCATTTGAAACAGAAAAAGCTTCAGGTTCTCCAGATGAGGCATCATGTCTGCCGGTGTTGTTCTCTAAATCCATAATCTATGTTTTACCTCATAGCTTGATGATGGGTTTTAAGATGGCTTTAAGTTTCTGTCATCTTTTGTTTTTCAGGAAGTGAACACTGAAGATGTTAAATTCCGGTCACTGTACAGTATATACTGAATCCTGAACAAGAGCTCATGCAGAAACACTGTATGGATTATATCTCCTCAGTGACATGTCTACTGTATTATTCAAAACTTGAATCCTTTTATGAAGATAATGACAACTCTTTCTTCTGAATCCAAGACCCCAGTGGCTGTGAATAAATTACCAGGTTCAGGTTCCTTTCACGCTCAAGGGAAGGTGAAAGCTGGAGATGGCTGTATAGTTCTTGCTTTATTCAACCGAACATTCGTTTGAGTTTGTTTCTTCTTAATTGTGTACTGACACAAATGTGGAAAGACATTTCATCTCCCATCAACGACATGTACATGCGAACATACTTTAGATAAATAGCTGTAATAGCGGTATACAGAACAGTTCAGGTATTTTAATCTGTGGAGAATTCCAGCAGCAGCTACACACTGGGCCGTTTAGCCCATTGTGTGGACAGAAATTGGAGAGCCTTCCCTCATATCTCATTATGCTTTTACCAAGTTCACCAGCGGGTTTCTGAAAGTAGGCCAGGTCCCCAGGGCCTCGTTCACACATAGGTACAATGTATCAGTCAGGTCTGCCTTCTGCTGAGCCTGCAAATCTATTTATAGATGCATTCGCACAAGTTACTACATGGACTGGGCACTAAACATGTGTTTCGCACAGGACTAGCTACTTAGCTACGTTTCCACAAACCTATCCAGGTATCTCCCCATTTTACCAACATTTGCTTTATGCTCCTTCGCTTTTATGAAAGACTTACATTAGCACCTGTTTTGGCTAACCAGATGAAATCCGAAAAGGATTTCTGCTTTTACAAAAAAAGCCAAAAATCAAAAATAGAGTTTAGTATATGTTTGTCAATGAGCCAATTCCAGATGTATAGGCATGTGCCCCATAAGGGCATTTCAGTCAATGACTGGCCACATATATGATGGTGGTCCCTTAAGATTATAATGGAGCTGAAAAATTCCTGTCGCCTGGCTGTCATAGCCGTCGTAAGGTTGTAGGGCAACACATTACTCATGTGTTTGTGGTGATGGTGTAAACAAACTTACTGCACTGCCAGTCGTATAAAAGTATAGCACATACAATTACGTATAGTACATATTACTTGATAATGATAAGAAACAACTGTGTTACTGTTTTATGTATTCGGTATACAGAGGCTCCTCTACTTACGAACTTTCAACTTACGAATTTTCAGACATACAAACAAAGAGGACCGTAAGTCCAAATTGTGTTCATTGAACTCCCGTTCCCTGTACACAACATCAATTTTTTTTCTGCCCGCCAATTCTGCGTAGTACAACTTCTGGCCGCTACTGTTGTGGTTTTTTCCTTCCCCACCAAATCAGAAGTCAGAAGTCGCTGGTGTAGATCCAAGTTCAGTCTTTATTGCAACAATGAGGTAACAACCATAGCCAGACAATTGCAAGTGTGTCCAATACTGTTCTACACCAATTTTTATACAAGTTCTTATCATTTAACAATATCTCGTCACTTGAGCATCATCATTCCTTCAACCATTCACAATCA
>JAODJU010000033.1:23449626-23480454 GCA_026776725.1 Gnathonemus echidnorhynchus
ACTGGTTTGGCACTTTCGGTACTCGAGATTTCGGTACTGGTACTCGACCGGAAGTCAATGGAAAAGCGAAAGTACCGAAAGTACCGTACTTTGTGCGGTGGAAAAGTGCCCTTTTATTCAGTTTGCGGGCATCAGGGAGTCGCTATCAGTATGCGGGAGACTCCCAGACCTTCCGGGAGACTTGGGATGTCTGCAGAAAGGTCCTACACCCAGCCTGGGGACTGAACCTTCTTGCTGCGAAGCAGCAGTGCTAACCACTGCGCCATCATTCCCTGCCAAATCAGAAGTAGAGATGGCAATTTCGGCACCCAGGATCGATCCGTTCCGAAGACATCCGAAACTTCTGGTCTGAATACGGAGTTTACGAAATGCTTTGAAACATCAGTCACGTGACCGCCGTGTCATTGTTCACGTCGAGAGAAAAGACCTATAAAAAACTCCGTGCGTTGGGTGTTTGTGGTGTTGTTGATTTGAGCGAGTAGAGTATTAGGCGATTATTATTATTTGAAATCCAATTGTATTAGTGAAACAGGTTAGCAGTTAGTGTGATTTAGGTATAAGTATAGTGAGGGACATATAGTTACAGTAGGTGTAATATCAAGGTTTTGCTTAGATTCAGTTAGAAACATAAATCAAAAACCTAGAGTACGCATATAGATCCCATATACATATATTAACATTGCTAACATAGACAATGACTGTTGCACTGTTCTATTCTATACAAATTAATTAAAACTAAACCATTCCTATAACCTGCTCAACATACACAAACCTAGATAGGATGAGTATTCTAACCTCAATAGCTAATTAATTGCTATGCACACTCAACACTCGGATGGTATGTAAATTATGTTTTAACAATACACAACCATGGGAACAAATAATCTCTATAAATGATATAATACCCAATTTAGGTTTTGATTGACTGGGCGAAATTCTGGTGCATACAAACATGCAAATAATGCAGATAATGCCAAAGAGACAAGGTACAAAGACTGTACACATGGCGCGAGCAAAGTACACATACTGCAGCAGATTTAAAAACTACATAGTACACAAATGGATGTAAAATCTTGAGGAGCAGAATATGAGACTAAACGTGAATATTTTAAGATGAGAATAATAATCATCTGCAAATAAATTATGTGCAGTTAGAATTGGATTGTATTTTTAGCACAGCATGGTGGAATGAGCCGGTGGATAAACATGCTCCATTATAGTGGCCACTGAAGTGTATGTGCAGACTTGTTCATAATGTTGCTAACATCTTCTTCTCTGCTTCCAATATTAGTGCGAGAGGTTTCGCGACCATACACAAGAGACATTAATAATCTAACGTTTTTATGATTTGTACTAGTTGAATTACGGTTGGCAAAAAGTTATCACATGCTAATTGCAGATATATAGAAATTATATTGTATTATGCACATTTGTGACACTTCGAGCTTCGTGACATTCGAAACTTGCAGCAAGAGGTTTTTATTCTGCCGTATTTGCTATAGCTGCAGTTCTGGTTTTTTGCCAGCAGGCTGTGCTGTGCACAACTAGTGCTTCGAAACTTTTTGAACCGTTTCGAAACATTGTTTCGAATGTTTCGAATTTGTTTTGATGTGTGAGAGAAAAATCCAAATGTAATACAAAAGTAGTGAATGTTATGTACATGTATAATCTCCTAGCAATAGAAGAATGCACTAGACTAGTAGAAACCATGTGTTCAAGGTCAGATGATAGCATCAGGCCCTAGTCAAGAAATAGCAAGCACTGAAATACTGGAACAAACCATATATGGAAACACACAGTAGAACTCAAGGTAACTGAGAATGAGACGGAAAGGACAGCAGAAACAGGTGGCACCATAAGGGGGGGCCCTCAGTGCAAAGCAAAGTTTGTTGCCAAAAAAGGGCGTGAAACAAAGGATAAAAAGAACTGTAAGAAAAGGCTTGGAGGAGAACTCTTGAGGTATCTCCCCAGTCCTGTGCTGTAAGATACCACAATAAACTGAAGGCTGAACAGACTTTACGCTGTCCTGAGTCCTACATCGCGAAATTTCCACAACAGATGATTCGAAATTGCCATCTCTAATTAGAAGTCAGAAGCTGCTCATTTAGTCCAAATTCAGTCTATATTGCAACAATGAAGTTACAACCAAGGCCGGACACTTACAAGTATGTCCAATACTGTTTTGCACCAATTTTTATACAAGTTTTTATCATTTAACAATATCTCGTCACTTGAGCATCATCATTCCTTCAACCATTCACAATCATTGTTTTCTCCCTAAATCCACACCCCTAGGTGATAAGTTTGTCCATCATTTCTTTTACAGTTTGGTCCCTCGATTGAACATAATGGTGGCGCGACCATCTCCACCTGGTTTTTAAAAAATGCTCAGGTATACACTAATAAAAGTGGATATTCATAGATTCAGAACTAACATACTGTAAAGTAGCTAGCAGAAACTCTTAGTCTAACACGAGGTGCAAATACATACTTGATTACATTGTGTTGATTACATTATAATGATTACATTGTAATGATTACATCATGGGTATTATATAGTGCTAAATAATATTCCATACTACTCCTGCCGCACAGCAGCGTAGCGTGCGTACTCCCAGCATCCAAGTTCTTTGTACTTACGTATACCCTTAAATGATGTTGAATAACAACTTATGAACATTTCAAGTTACGAATGGCCGTTCAGAACGTATCTCATTCGTAAGTAGAGGAGCGTCTGTACTGTACTTTTTATTATTACTTAGGCTATCGCCATATAGCCTCGATCTGGCGGTTTGTGTAAGTACACTGTATGATTTTCTTAAAAAGGCAAAATCACCTAATGATGCATTTCTCAGAACGTATTCCTGTCATTACGTGACGTGTGACTGTGTTGATTCTGGTAAGTGAAACTACACCAATACATTATTTTTCTTTATATAGACTGTGTATTAAACACATCATTCCTGCATTTACTATATGTTTGGGTTATTTTAGGTTATATGTTATTTGGTATAATTTAGTAGGTTGTTTTTTCGATCTGGGAACGCTCAAATTTTTTTTCCCATATAAATTAATGGTAATTACTTCTTTGATTTGCACTATTTTGCCTTACGAAAGGTTTCATAGCAACGCAGTACTTCCATGAAGTGGGGGATACCTGTGTAAGCTGGTGGTGTGTCTATATGCTTGCTTTGTGAAGCTATACCCATCGTCTTAGTTACATTGAGGATGCTTTTAAGTTAGGGGAATTTTTGGGTCATAATCACACGTTCATATGTCCTATTATTACAAATTAAATCATTTTATTTCTTTGCATTCTTTGATTCATGTGTGAAATCCACAGGGCAAACTGATAAATATATGAATAAATTGCCTTTAAAATGTGCAGGTCCCCCTGTGCTGGTAGCAGAGGTGGAAAGTTCAGGTCCAGAAAGTAAAAATCCAAACCAAGATTTTGTTTCAACCAGCCAGTTGAGTATACAGAGTCACAGTTACAGAGTACACACCTGGTTGGTTGAAATAGAATCTTGGTCTGGATTTTTACTTTCTGGACCTGAAATTTCCACCTCGGCTGGTAGTATATATTTCACTGCAAAAATATGAATATGCCCTTTTTGTTCCTTGTTGATTTTCATGCTTAACATTTGTATTTCTGTTCTACTACTTCTTCCTTAAAAAGCTCATTGGAGCCAACATAGTGTATCGTGAGTTACAGGAATCAGATGTTACTTAAGTGCCTACAGAAAGCAAAAGAATAGACACACTGTCGAGGTTAAATCAAAGTCGTCGTTGAACACACCAGGGCCGTACTGTATCTGTTCTCCTCTGGAAGCATGTTAGTGTTAGGGGCAGGGGATCAGTGTAGGTGTTGCCCCCTGTGCTTCCTGCAGAAGATGCCAGCAGAGACTGCTGCTGTTATATTTACCTGCTGTGGGGGCTAGCCTAAATTCTGTGTGGTTTCTGTCTTTGTGGGGAGACTGTTAGCTACACTGGACGATGTTTGTTTAAAGAATGCTTTCTTTAAAGAAGATTAAAATGAGATTAAATCAGTGCATTAATAAAAATCTCAAACTGCTAAATCTTTCATCCATACTATACGATGCGTGTTTTTGCTAAATGACAGCACTATCTTTGAATTGTATGTTTGGGTGAAACAATGCATTAACTGTCTGATGAAAGTTTTATTTATTTATTTATTTATTTATTTATTTATTTATTACTTTTTTCACCATTTCCAAAAAAACCCCACTCCACCTCTCGCCTCCTTTCAGGATCAATTCCGGAAATTTCTGATGCATTAACATGACGTGATATCAGAGGGATATTGGTAAGTGTGCTTCCAGATTTTAGTTAGTGAACTAACTAGTTACTGGAATTTTATTTGGCTCATCTCTGTTATCTTGTATGAAACTGAGAGCCTGAGCAGTTCAGCATAACAAGCAGTCACTGACATTTACTCGGAGTGAAACAACTCGTCTAGTTTGTGTGGCTGACTTGAGTACTAACCTGTGAGTAAGCAAAGCCAGTGTAGCCATTTATTATTCATGGTTTTCACTTTTAAAGCAAATACACAATACATGGCTCAGTATCCCATGGTGTCATCTGTGGCTGAAAGGAACAGCTTTTAAAAGTCCTAGAATTCCAAGTAGACGTCACCATTGTGGTCACATGACCCAACTCTGATGGTATTCAGTATAATATATGCTTAAGTAACCAGAGTCCTCTGCTGCACAGGCAGTATCTGCATGACACTTGCACTCTGTGTATCTTGACATGCTTCATGGCAACATAGCATGTCCTACTGAAGCCTTCTACATATATAAATATATATTCACAGATACAGCATAGGATAATTTTACAAGACCTACTTTCTGGAGGAGCATTTCAGGGCTCTGTTTTTTAAGGAAACATTTTTTTTAGGATGGAGGTGGCATCTTCAGTGATATTTAGCCATTCTATGGCAGTCTTGGCATTACTATGGTAATCTATGGCAGTCTTTCCCAACCCAGTCCTCAGGGGCCCCAGGACAACCCATGTTTTTGCTCCTTCCCAGTTCCTGGGTTGGGAAACACTGATGTATGGAACACCTCAACTTCAATGAATATGAACACAGTTGTTTTAATAGAGAGTGCTCCTCATTTTCAGTTTATATAATCTACCATAAAAATTCTGCTGAGACTATTAGGTAGTGAGGGATCCTACGGCTTTGGGATTATTTCCGTCCCATGCAGTAGCACCTCCACAGCTCACACCTGCTCTTCTGCACTTCCTCCATTCCTCAAACCCCCCCCCCCCCCACAATGGCCACTTTTTGTCAGCATCTGTTTTGCCGTCGCCTCTCAGAGCCAAATTTCTGGCTTTGAAGTGCATTTTGAGGCAGTGAAAATGGGCTGAAATTAGAGGGCTGGAGGTCCTGACTGCAGGATTCTGCTCGTGTTCCAGCAGTGTTTGCTAACCCGGAATTATGAGCTATGTGGCTTCTCAGTGTTTGGGGAAAAGTGAGCTCTTCTTACAGATATGGTTTCAGAAAAGTAGCTTTTAGAGTCTGTCTATATAGGGTCACCCTCCGAGTGCTTCTGGCGCGTGACGATCTGCGTCGACTAAATGCACAGCGTGGACGTTCTTCTTCCTTTTCAAACACCCTTGCGTTATTTTATGTTTTGAGTATTTCTCGCAAACACGACGTCCTCAAACATTTCTTCCCACAGCTGTTCATTTCCCACCAGCCTCAGAGATTCAAGACACTTCTTAGGTGCAGTGATACCGGTAATTGCTTCTGATGACAAGAGGGCCTCCGGTGAAACTCATTCCAAGCTGAGAAATAACCTTAAATCATCCAAGGAGGCCCAGGGATGCTGCTGTACAGAGCACAATTACTATCTAATGCCTCGCAGTGTAGAGTACATCTCTTGATGCTTATATATCCTTTGTGCCGTGTTTATAGTTGTAATAACCTTTGCTTTTTCGCTATTACATTAGTAGCTTATTTGGGGGCGTACGTGAGTTATTTCCACCATGTCCGCCTGCTGCAGCGTTAAAGCCCCAGAGCCAGATGATTACATATCTCCTCCTCTTGCCGTCACCCACCCGCAGCCTCCTCGGCGCTGCTAACAAAAGGCTCTCCATAGCTGCTGGAAGCCAGCCACCGCAGCCCTCGTGTGTTAACTTTGGAACAGAGCCCTCGAGCAGCCTCGCAGCGCACTCTGAAAACACCGCGCTCAGACAGCTGGACGGGGAGCCGATGCCAGGCATTATACATCCACACAGAGTAAACAGACATCAGCAGCGGAGGACCGAGCTGCTCCTCTCACACTCAAGCTTTTGTCTGCATGTAATTTTAATCACTGTTATAATATAAATATTAAGGAGAGCCTGTGAACTGTTTTATGAATGGAGATGATAAATTTCCAACATCCAGCATTGAAACATTCTTTAAAATGCTTCCACTTGGCTCACTTGTCATCTGATCCTGTTCTTTTAGCTGTTAATTTTAGCAATATTTGGTGAATTTGAGGCTTATTTGTTGGTGAACCGTATAATTGAGCATGGTTTGCCTAAATAGCATTTCTTCTGTTTCTTTAGTGATAATTATTCTGTTTTCCATATACTCTTTCTGCCTGCGTGATTAGACACCGGGTCATAGACTGGCTTCCCAGTTGCTCTTGTTATATTGTCTAAACTTGAGGATGAGTTTCAGTTTCATCCTAACAATACACTTGATTTGCAGTTATGGAAAATGGATGGTAGAATGGATGGACTATTTGATGCAGGTCTATTATGCTTCTGCTTTCAAATGTAAGTTCTATAATATTACAATGATGCCATTTCTTCTTTGGTTGTGCATCAAACCCAGAATCCTGCCTGGTGTTTGTTCTGTATGAAGGAGTTTGTCAGAAACGGAATCAGTCGAGATTAAGGGCAGCTCTGGCAATGACTAAATCACTTGCTCTAGATGAAAGTAAGCTGATTCAGAGCATCAATTTACTGAGATTTAGTGGCTATTATTTTCTAACTTTGATTCATCATTTCGAGGAGAAGCTTTCACCCATAATGCATTTCTGGCATTTTTGCCTTTGGAATGACTCTTATACATAATGCTTTTATACAATGTTTATTATTATTCCTAGAGTTTTCTCCTTCCTGTACATGTGAGTCGCTGTGATGTGTCAGCTGGGGGGGTACAGCACCTTGGGGGGGAGTTGGGGGAGGGGGGGTGAGCAGGCAGTTCACTGAGCCTTCTCTGCTACATTCTTTCCAAGGGTCTGGATATCACAGCTCACGGCATCACCATCCATCCATCCATCCATCCATTCATCCATCCATCCATTTTATACTTTCTTTTCTTTTGCCTTTACCCAGCATGAGGTCATTTTGAGCCAGAAGCCTTGCCCAGGCAGCACAGTAATAGTTTCATAATAGTTTTTAAATCATTCCTAGCATATATCTGTCACTTGGGAGACAGAGAGGTACCCTACAGGTACTGACTCAGTGCTCCTGAATGCCCTCCATAGGAGCTGGCTGTGTTTTACTGCTTAATCCTGTGCTTTGGACCTTTCTGGACCCTGGGGAGGTGCTCCCATCCATACTATCTTAAACCTCCTGGCTGTCTGTTAGTGATGTGTGTGATTCGTGGCGGCTCAGCAAGACAAACTGCCGTTCATCACGTCAGTAAGAGTCTCCTGGCTCTTTCCAAGTCCACATGCATTGACCGAGTGGGGAAAAAAACAGAGAAATCTGTCACTCGCTTAGTTATTTTTGACTGATGCATTCAGGCCTATGGTTCTACATGGAAATTCCAAGAGCAGTATCAACTGATTCGAGTCTCTTTTTAATGGCTGGGCACCTTTTCCCCGGACATGTGGGCTGTTTGTGTTGCTTATATCCCCGCTGTATAAGACTTGGCGAGATTGCAGTAGCAGCAAAGCATGTTTACAGGGCTCGGACGTAACCTGAAATGCTGATGATACCTGTATATCTGGGCTCAGCCTGTGCCGCTGGGGATTCTGCCGTTGGGCCGCTTTTGTCTTATGTGGTCCTGCTTTCCGTTGCCTGAATGAGAATGAGGTTTATTTCAGCCAGTCTCGTCAACCTGTTTCACTGAAGCATGCTACTCGCAGACAAAGAAATGTTCTTTCCATTAGACACTCGGGGAAACATTCGAAAAAGAGGAGAGAGGCTGATGAGCACCTGAGACTGAGTTTGCTTGTAAGACATTACACCATTCCTGTCTAGTGCTATCCACTGCTGTCAGTATAAGTGCTCATATAGATGATTTAGACATGATTTTGACTTAACTATGAAATTCAGGGGTAATCCGCACAAACATGTCTTACATCTCCAGAGGGTATTTGGTCATCTGGTGTCTTCTGCATTTCAACTTCTGACATCACAGATCTTTCTAATCTAGTTTTGTTTGAAGGCTGTGTTATACAGTTTATGCAATGTGAAAATGATCCACCCCCCCCAATAGCTGCTGCAAGTTTTCCTGCTGTTTACATTAAACAGAAGGGCTACCACCCAACCTATTTACAATTTCTAATCTAATCCTGTATTTCCTGCAGATGCTTCATTTAAAAAGGTCCGGAAAATGGAGTGGAAAATTGAAAAGGGATAAGAGTCTAGGTTATGTCAAATTGCTGTCTGTAACTGATGAAATGAGGAGAGAGTGAAAACGCTTATTTTAATACTTGTGAATTTAAAGTCAGCATAATTTTGTGTAGAGTTTTGCCATGCTGAGCGTCAGGAACATCGTGCAGATAAATGAAATTTCTATGGGGTTCCATGCTGGCTGTGATTCCACATGTCTGGCATGTTGCTGCAGAAAATAGAAGAGTTAGGACTGACCAGAGAGACAGAGGCACTTCTTCAGAGCAGGGGTGGCAAGGTAACTAATGCACTGGTGCTGCCTCTCATTTATCATTGAATCATTAGTCTATTAAAAGGCTCCTGTTTTACTGGCACTTAAAGGCAGCATGACTGTCTTTTTCATGATAGCTTTGTAGAATTCTTGCAGAACATTTAAGAAATCAGGGTTAATAATGTGGCGACTGTGTCGCCTGTGTTATTTCCTTTCTGCACATTCTGTTGCGTGGCCTGGATCTGTCTTCATTACTGTATGTGTCCGCTGGCCCAACTCACACAGCCGGCTGGGATTCTCTCCCACCTCACACAGCCGGCTGGGACACGCTTCCATCAAGGTGACCTGAAACCCCTGAGGCTCCTCACCTGCCACATGTCATGGTCCGTGGCCTCTGGTGTTTCCAAGGGTCTTGTTTTGGTTCTTATTTTAAGTCTTTAATACTGCAAATGCCGGTCCAGTTTATCATTTTTGGGGTGATTGCAGGACTGTCAATCCAAATATAAGCACATATTTTCCTCTAAAGGCAGTAATGATAAAATTTCAGCCTAGTTTATGCATGTGATTGCCTTAAATTCTCTAAATATTTATTTTGATGTATGTGTGTACAAACTGTGGGTAAACTGTGTATTTTTATCCATCCGTGCATCTTTCGATCGCTTCTCCCCGTCAGAGTCGGGGGGGCCTGGAGAATATCCCAGGCGGCACAGGGCGCAAAGCTGGGGCCATGCTGGATGGGATACTGATGCTATATTTTTAGATGAAGTCAAATTAATTACAGTAGCTTGTAGAACATTGATGGAACTAAGCATTATGTAGATATGGTGCATACCCACTTTCCCAAGGAAGGGAGCACTTTCACAAATTGATTTTGTGAAATTGATTTTAAAACCTAAATGAATTTGACATGTTTTTTTTATGAGGAAGTCTCAGTAATAGCGTGATCCATGAGATGCAGTTTGGATGGATGGATGTATGGATGGACGGCAGCCTCTTTAATCTAATGTAATTTGTTTTCATCTCCTGTTTAAAAGCTTTCTTGCACTAGTAAAGTCTGCTAACTGGATTCTCCTCAGACCACTCAGAGGTTCTCAAGTATCATCTTAGACAACAGAAAAACTGGGCCAATGGGCGGCATTTAAAAATCATACCCAAAAATAGCTAATTGCCTGCGTGGGTAGTGTCAGTCAATTGAGAATCCGTCCATTAAGATTAAGGCTCCGAACTGGACATTTTGACAGCATGGTAAAAGTTATAAAAACCAGTGATAGCTGAAGCTGGTAAGTTCATAAGAACATATTCGTTTAGTAAGTTTCGGAGAACTTTCCCAAAGTTCCCTTGTGGCAAAAATGTAATTAATTTTCTGTAAATTTGTCTATGAAAATTATTCTCATATTTTATGAAAGCAAACCATTATCAATGTAATGTTAATTTTTTCTGTCATGTACTTTTCTCAAAAATATATTTATTAGGCATTATGTAAAATCCAGCCACAGACTTACACTGCATGGTACACTCACATGTAATAGGAAGTTGTAGCATTTTTTTTATCTTCATCCATCCATCCATGCTCCAGCCACTTATCCAGTGCATGGTGGTGTTGTGGTGCACTTGGAGCCACTCTCTGGATGTGATGCCATTCTGTCACCAAGGCACGTATTTACACATCTAATCACACACTGTGGCCATTGAGAGACAACGGTTCACCAAACTGCATGTCTTTGGACTCTGGAAGAAAACCAAAATCTTAGAAGGAAATCAGTGTCATGCGGTCAATATGCACTGCAAAAATGCTGTTTATTTTTCTAGTTTCACCTTATCTATCAAAATCCAGCTCACAATAGCCCAATTGGATAGATGAGATATTTGAAATTCTTCATATAATTCAAGAATTATTTTCATTTTCATTTCATTTTTCTAAAGTGAGCAAAACTCTCTCTCTCTAATTAATCATCTTGTGGTCAGGATTACCTTGAGCCTAACCTAGGTAGCACCGGGCTAGAGCTGAGCAATATTTTGAAAAATGATATCACGATAAAAAAAATTCATATCGGCCGATGAATAAGTATCACAATTAATGTCAAGTAATTATTTCTCTCCAGTTTAAAGGCTGATTTTTACTCCTTAGTTAAAATTGATGAAACCAGATGGTTAGTCGTAGTTATAAACTTTTCTTTATCTTCAGAACGTAACAAACACTTGCCAAACAGCAGTGATAGTCAAAATGACGCTTCTGGACCAATTCACTATATTTTCTGATCCTACTAGCTCTCTGTTCAAAAAAGGGATCAAAGCATGCTGAAGTGGAAACAAAAGGCACTGCTTGTAGGTACCAAACAGCATTTCGCATTTCACATGTCCGAGATCGAAGATGAGCAGCTTATTTTAGTCATCAGTAGGCTGCAGCTGGCATTTTTCCTGTCTTTTCTTAATTCTCTGTGGATTATTACAGTCGGGATTTCGCGTGGACTGTTAATGTGGGATTTCTTCATAGACTTCGCTGGATTGCCCTAATTGAACGGGTTGCTTTGGACTTACTTGCTCGTTCAGTGAGTTGCCCTGTTGATTTGATGGTTTTGTTTGTTGCATTCTGTTATTTGTTCAATAAATCCCCCGTTTTCACAGCTGTGTTGCGCTTGTGCTCCAATGCTGGTCCTGACAAGTAGTCACACAGAAAGTGACCTCATTTTGTAATGCATTGGTATGTTGCCAGCGGCATTATGTGTCTTAAATTATATCAAATTTTTGTCGAGCATTTGGCATATCGATATTGATGGGAATTATATCGCGATAATTATCGTTATCATTTTTTCATCAGATGGGCAGAAGGTTGCGGTTCACCTTGAATCAGATGCCTGTTCATCACAGGGCACATTCACACACATTCACACTCTAGTGGCAATTTAGAGACACTAATTAGCTGAACTAAATCTGGGATACGAACTCACAACCTTGGAGTTATGAGCCACCGTGCTGCCCCCTTCATTAATCATCGTTAGCGTAATTAGTATTAGACATTGAACATTTAATGAAGTCTGAAGTTAGAAGTTATACTCATGCCAATGTATTCTGTTTTGATTTTCTTAAATTACTGAATGATAAATGAAATATATTATACTTATTATGTTAGCCTGCATGTGCATATCATAAAGATACCAGCAGCATGCGTCACCTGATGGCTGCTAAACCTGTCTCACTGTCCTTTTCTGTGAAATGCAGGACCAGCTCAGGTATCTCTTAAATTAGATTACCCATAAGGTCGCGGCATTAATCACTCTTTACACTGTGTGGCCAGATTGATTTGTTTCTGCTGTCGGGACCCACCTACTGGCAGATGGGCTTGGCTCCTGCTTCTCACACAAAAACGGCATTCGCTAGAAGACAACAGCTGAACATATTCAATCAGATTCAATCTCCATGCAATAGTAGCAGCAGTGCCTCAGAAGTCTGAGTGGCGCGGTGTTTCCTGAGTATCAGCTCATGCTATCATGCATTTCACTGAATGTGGAGTTATTGTCGAACTCCTTGCGAATTGGCTGAGGCCCTGCAGAGTTCTCCAGCACTGGTGCTACCTGACAAAACCTCTCATCCCATGTTAACAGTGATGGGGTGGGTTTCATCCTCCCGAAAATGGCTGGAGAGTTGGGTCCAGGGTTTAAATATATATGACCTTCTTATGTCCAAATCGCACTTTGCTGGACCGTGGTTTGCCTTTCTTATGTCCAAATCACACTTTACTGGACTGTGGTTTGCCTTTCTTATGTCCAAATCGCACTTTGCTGGACCGTGGTTTGCCTTTCTTATGTCCAAATCGCACTTTGCTGGACCGTGGTTTGCCTTTCTTATGTCCAAATCGCACCTTGTTAGATGGCAGCTCGTCCTCCTTATGTCCAAATTTCACCTTGTCACATCACAGCTCCACCTCCTTCAACATTAAACTGTTTTCTTAATGTTCCAAAACATAATAAAATATTCAGAGTGAACAGTTTAATAAAAGGTCAGTTTTGCTATAAAAATCATTTTCATTAGTTCCTCTGATTTCTCAAGTAGATGTGATATTGCTACGTGATGTCTTGATTTCTGTCCCTTTTTTGTATTTTGACTTATTTTGCTTATTGTCCTTCACTTACCAGCTAGACTGATGTGTGTAAAAAGCAATCCATGAATAGCTTGATATTTTAATTCATTTTCACAGATACCATAAATACATATAACAACTAACAATCTAATGTGCAATTATGTGTAATTATTCAGAACTCCCCCCCACCTACTGTACCCGCTCTTCCTGAGAGCCCCCCCTCTGATTCTGATTTAATGCCTGGTTGCTTCCGATTTAAGCCAGACACCATACGGGCATACAGGGTTAAATGCAATTATTGTGTATTAAGAGGCAACCATCTTCATACCTTACCTGTGTGAATTAATGATCAGACTGATTTGAATGGTGTTTATTCTATACTGGTATTCACAGACTCTGCGTAGGGAGATCAGTGTCCTTTGGCAAAGCCAGGAGTGAAACCTGCTGTTTAATATAGGTGTCACGCCCGGCTCCGTTCGATCCTCGTGTGTGCCACGCCCCCTCATTATCCACGTGTGCTTCCCCGATTGTTCTCATCTGTGCCCTGTTTAGCCTGCTCAGTCTTGTGTATATTAGTCCGTGTTTCCCCATGTATGCCAGATCCGGCATTGTATTGTCTCGTTGCGTTACCTACCCTGTCCTGTCAGTGGGAATAAACCCTCGTTTGCCCAACCTCTGGCTCCATCGTCTGCTTGCCTGCTCGCTAGCCCGCCGAACGTGACAATAGGGAGCCTTTACCATGACCCTGTGTGTGGGCTTACTTTAGGATTAATCATTTCCAATGGCTTTGTAATGCAGCACATCTGCTGCATTGTGGAAGGCTGAGACGAAAGGCCTTTAAGCTATCTGACACTCAGTATATTTGAGAAAAAAACTCCAGTTTTCTAGGATAAGGAAACTGTGAAATGTCACAAAATTTGGATTTTTTTTTTTTACTTTTATTTTCATGTCCTATATTTACATATAAAGTGTGTAAGTACACTGTAATGTTTTACTATTAATATATGTACTATGGAAACATGTATAAAGTAGTATGTCTTGATATATTATATTATATTATATTATATTAGCAGTGGGTGATCTTGTGTAAAGACGTTTATTTGAACAGCAGCAGATTCATGCACAGAGAGGGGTGCACAAATTTATACAGAGTGATTTCAGCAGTATTCACCTTCTTGCACAATGTTTACATATTGTTGCCTCAGAGCTTGCAATCTTGCTTCCCTTAACATGATTCTGATTTCTGACCGAGCCTGCACATGTAATCCAGAAATAAAAAAAATAGCAACAAAAAAAAAAAAAAACAAGCAGACTTATATTATTATAAATGGGAATAGAAATCCATTTCGGTTTGCATTGTGTTTGTAAGTTTCACCTTGGACTGAATAGTCGTAAGAGCAGTGTTTTCAGCAGTGTGTGTACAGGAATTATGGTTCACATGATTTTGCTTAAAAGGCATCTGTCACTGTATGGTCCCTTCATAATCACGAATAGCTGTGGTCATGAGATGGAGGTAGCAGAAAGACATTGGTTCCTCCTTTGATAATCTGTATGATGTCACCTGTCACAGAAAATCGCGATACCCCATCAAACCGAGAGGCCGTGAGTCCAGGAAGCTGTATAGGGCTGTCAGAGAAAAGCCAGTGGCAGCTGTGGAAGAATCAGTTACCCAGGCAACCGACAACCAGACAACAACGGCCCACCCGGTCCACAAAACAGGGCAGCCTGGAAAACCAAACTTACGAGTTTCCAAGGTAACTTTTAAGTGCCACTACAATGGTGTGACAGAGACGGTGAGGCGTAAGACGTCCTCGCCAGGTGCCTGCATCAGAGTTGGAGTCTGGGATGTGTCATCAGCCAGCCATGCCTGGAAGGAGCAAAGCGTGGCGCAGACCTGCCCTTTCCTCCCGCCAAGGCTAGGAGGAGAAACAGCGGGGATCCAGCTCCACCTGCTCCTCTCTCGCCGGTCTGCAGGTCGGGCCGACGGCCGGACAGGTGTCAGCGGCTGTCTGCCCCCCTGCCGCCTCGCGTCCTGCTTAGGAGCTGAAGCTCCTAGACACAGCAAACACCAGTACACAATAATAAGTGGCTTAAAACAGGCATTAAGTCACCAAGACACACTGTCCAGCCCGCGTCGTCCCCTGTGAAGCCTGCTGGGGGCAGTATTTTGAAAATGTAGTCTCCTCCCTGGAAGAAAGTGGTACGCTCAGTTCGCTATTGAAGCTTTAGGAAGTGGTTTAAGCAATCTTCTGCATTTTTGGGTAGCCAGAAATGTCCTCTTATTGTCAGATTCACTGACTGGGCATTAGTTTCAGGGTCATTGCACTCTGATATTTATGCAACATCATATAAGCTGAAATAGATATACTGCAGTTCAGGTGAGTCGTTGGTTTGTAACTCATTGGTAATGCGGGGTTCCATTGCCCAGCTGTATAACTAATCCGATGGTCACACAACCTAAATGGTAATACTGTAATGCAATTACAATAAATCAACAATTAACTGAAGTACATATTTGTGCAATATCTGCCACCTTGTGTAAATTATATTGATTATTCAGTTAAATATTATGTTCAGTAACCTCTGAATGATTTTGGTCTGGAAGTGTTGAAAAGTTTGTTTTCCTTTTCTCTTAATCTTTTGCTTTCATGCTTTGTTTTGGACACAGAAGGAATCAGGTTTGCCTTACAAATAGCACAGTGGCACATCCTGGGGTAGAGAATCTCAGTGGTAGAGGTTTTCTGGTGGGAGGTGCTTGAGGGGGCAGAGGTTAGAGGAGGGTGGGTGTGTTTGATTGGTATAAATAGCCAAAGTTTTGTTCCTAAAGCTCACAGCTCCTACAATTGTTTTTTGATGTTTTTGATAGTGATGTAAGGCATTTTATAATGCAACAGGAAGGCCGCATTAGAATGAATAATTAGAATGACAGATGTACATCTGTGATACATTTAGAAATGTTATTTTCGTTGACCCTTAACTATAAATATTAACCCTGTGCCTCTGTGTTTTCAGCCCTTCTCATGCACAGTTAGAATTAACCCTACTAACACTATGCATACTACAGGCCAGAAGTTGGCCCCACCCTTGGATAAAAAGGAAAAAATTGATACACTGTTTTGTCAACCTTTTATTACAAGAAAATATTAGAAATAATTACAACAAGTGTAACTGACCAGTTTTCAGTATTTCATTGCTTGTAATATCATTATTTATCCACAAAAGCTGAAAGTAGTGGTTTTGAAGAAGAAATATCAGTTCTGGCTTTAGTGCGTTGATGTTCACTTTGTGTTGGAATTCTATTTACTAATGTCTATTAGTAAATTCTAATTTACTAATTTGCTCTTGGCATCTCCTGATTATGTCTTAATAAACAAAGTCACTTGTCTGTCTGTCCTTTATAGGAGGTTTAATGCACTGTCTGCTCTTCGTTTCAATCTTCTGTTGTACTGTATCACACCTGATGTCAGGCATTTTGATAAATAGTTGGTATTTTATAGAAAGGCACAGGTAACAATTGAACAGAGGGTTCAAATCGAAATTTTGAGTGAAGAGGTTTTCTCTTGTTGCCAAAAAGCCAGAAAGGTAAATGTTTCTAAGCATGAAGTGACCTACTGTTTACAGAGAAAAAGGTTGACAGGAAGCAGCAGTTACTGGAAGCAGTCTGGGGCAAGGAAAGTGACATCAAAGGCTGAAGATCAACATTTATTTGTGACGTGCAAGAAATTGGAAGATGACTGCAGAGGTCTGAGGGCTGCGATTATTGTCAAGCAAAGACTTGACAATACACTGCATGGTCGAGTAGCTGCCGGAAAACCTTCACTTCATGGTGTTAACAAGAAAAAGACACCATAGGCTAAACAACAGTAACACTGGAGTATTCAGGACGGGCAGCAGGTCTTGTGGATGGATGAAAGTCCATCCATGGGACGAGTTGGGCCAACAAGTTTAAAATGAGCGTCTAGCAAATGTGACAGAACTGTTTGCATGCTTGAAAAGATGTGGGAGGGTTTGGACACAAGCTATTTCCAAAAATTGTTGGAAAGGATGCAGTGAATCTGTGCCGCTGTGATAAAAGCAAGGGGTGCATATTTTGATGAAGCTCATACTTAGGCATTAACATTCATTAGAACACAGAGTACATTGTTACAGTACACTTCAGAACCAGCCAGTTACATTTGTTTTAAGTATTTCTAATATTTTCTTGTAATGAAAATTTGAAAAGCAATGCATTGTTAATTTTTTAAAAATCGAAGGGCAGGCCCAAACTTCTGGCCTGTAGTGTACATTTGAATATAGTGTCACATGTTAGCAAGGCCAGTGAATGATGCCTTGTTTCCCGTCCAGTCTGTCCCCTGCCTCATTCACCGTGATTCCCAGAATAGACTCAAAGCCGCTATAATATGGTTAATAATCCCTATGACTTCACTTCGGTTTAACTGAAGGGAGGGCCACATTCTTCATTTGCATCTTCTGAGGCAGTCAGCACCTTTCTGTGCTATGTTCTCTCCCCACAGTTCCAGGGCATTATGGGTGCAGTATTTAACCTTCTAAAATGCCAATAGATTTAACTCTGAAGTTTTACCGAAAGAATATGCCCTCAAATCATCGTTTTCTGCTTTTCTTAGTGGATTGTTACATGACAATTGAACAATGAGAATTAAATATACATCTGAATGTAGCATCATATCTTGCTAGCTAGACTATGTTTTAAGTTAGCTTCTGCCAGTGCGTGTTAACTTTAGCGTGTCTTGGTTCATGTTGGGGTTCAGTAGATGGATGTCACTCAGTGATTAGCCCACTTACTTTGCTCTCATGCCCAATGTGCGACATTTTAAAGGCAGTGGATGATCTCCTCAGCAGAGACTCCATCCCTGGCCCAGCAAATGCGACAGTAGTGGGGTAATTTTCCTCATTATCAGAGCGCCGCCTGTATGACCGCTAAGGTTCCGTTACTCCAGTGTGATCCACAAATAAGAACAGCCGCCCTGCACTGGTCACGGCTCAGCGACTCCTGCTGCCGGCTGCCTGTTCCTCCACTGACAGCCGCTCTTCTCCCTTGGCGTTGTATCCAATTACAATTTACAACAATTTATAGCAGTGCACTGCCGCCCAGTTATTCTTTGGTAATAGGCAATTTACTAACAATTCAATAAGGATCGTAGGGGAATTATGTTCATACATCTGTGTTACCGTATCGATCAAGACTTTCGCAATATTTCACTGTTGCCAAAGCAGCTAATGACCAGTGTGTATACAGTGCAAGGGGATGTTTTAATTATTCAAAAAGCCAGCAGATGGAAAAGGCTGCTTTCTTAATATCGTTGCATGCCTTTTCTAATACACTTATTGCAGAAGGCCTTTGGGAACTCTGCTTCTTCCAGGTACACAACATTGGCTGTGTACGATGAACCTGGTGATGGGTAGATGTGGCACCCTGGGCAAGCCTCAGCACTGGCGCCCCCTGTCTGAGACTAAGTGAAATCAGCTTGTTAAGTCTGTGCCCCCTCAGAAGGTGGCGTCCTGGGCCACCTGTGTCGCCTAATGGGTTGCTTTTCTGGCCCCTTCTTGAATAGAATGAGCCAAATAGTTTGGTTCTGAGGGTCATGTACACTAAAGCACTCGCTGATGCGCGCAGGTTCTGCCCGACTGCGACGGACCGCTCGACCATGCGATGGTGAGAGAGGCACTCTCTCATGTGGGTTGTCAGCACTGATCGCAGTCTCCCAAAGTGGTGAACTCCTGAAGCTCCTTCAGGCAAGCAAGGGTCTTCTTATGATAATGATCCGCGATGTTATCTGAGAGCGCAGCCCGCGGAGTCGTTATTCGCCGCTTGCCGCTACCGCTACTGCCACCATTTTTCTGCCGTGAGCTCTTCCTCAAACAGACGTGCACATTAAATCCGGCTTCGCCCTGAAATCAGCTTTGTCGAAATAAATTTTTCACAGGAAAAAATGTAACAACCAGTTTTTTTTTTTACAGACTGCAGTATTTCTGCTTATTTTGTGTGGCTGTTTATTGAAGATGTTTAAGGTCAGTTACTAAGGTCATGCCATTTCTTCCCTCCTGTATTTAATGGCACCGCGACTCAGTGGAGATCATTGTACGCTTAATCCGCTGTGGCTGGGAAGTTCATTGCCCACTACTACCTCTGGGTATACAGTTAGCCTGTTTCTTACAGATACTCCAGTTTCCTTCTGCAGTCCCTGCGATGGGTCCTGTCCATGGTATCTCCTGCCCTGAACATTCTGGGAAAGGCTCAGTGTACTAGATAAGTGGTTATGGAAGAAAGATTATATTTATTATAGCTGCTATAATGATATTATGTTCAGACTTCATTCGTTTCTGCTGTAATTTGGTTTCTTATAAAAATAGTGAGATGATACTTTCTTAAAAGCTTTGTAGTGAATTCTGTTTTCATTATTAATCTGTTGGCTTCTCGGAGTGCTATATGCTATATTGACCGTCAGATGAATTTGAAATTGCCCGTTTAAAAATACATTGTAACCTCAGGAAGCTGTTACCTTAGTAACCATTTGCGGCTTCTGCAAACCACACAGGTCATGTTGGCTCATAGCTGACCCTGAGGAATTCGGCTGTTGGACAGGCATGCATTTTTAACAAGTACACTGAGCATGCTGGCTCCCGCAAACGTTCACGCTGTACCAACTGCTGATAAATGCGTCTGGAAATTTGTAGAGACGGAGATTTGAAACGGCACGGGGAAATCGAAAAGTACGAACTGCATTTTCACTGCATGTACCTCTTCCCACAAAAACTAACTAATAAATTGTGCAGATTTCCAGTGTTGCTCTCTCCTCTTTCTCAAAGTCATTTAGCATCAGAGAGCAGAATGGAATTTAATCAGTACAAATGGCCCTGTCAAAACCAAGGATATTCAAATGGATGGAGTTTTTCATTAAAGTCAGGCTTGAATTGCAAGTCTGTGTTTTCGCCCCTGCAGAATTGTCACTTACGTCACGCAGTTTCCATAGCACCCTGGGCTGGACTGGTACTTCCTTGAGAAAAATGAAACGACTTCTTGTAATTTAAGCAGTTTCAGTTCTTCCACAAACTTAGGACATTGTGATGGTGACTGAATTATGCTGCCAGACCTCTTCAATTCAGTCTTAATTTAAGTGAAGATGAAAATGATTACTGTTTTGTTTATTTCAAAAGGAAACATTTCAATAGGTATTCTCTGTATAACTTAGCAGCACAGAATATTATTTACACTGGTTTTGTCTGACAGCCTTTATGCCAGGGAATGCACTCTCCACTACATATTACTGATGAATGATTGTATGTATGAATGTATAGATTAATGTATGTCTTGTTAATTGGTAAGCATTTCTCATGGAAAGCTGTGTAAGTATATATTTACTGTGTGTGTGTGTGTGAGCAGGTATACCTTACCTTATGGTGACACCATTTCCACACAACGTGATGAATACCCGTTTTTTTTAAGGGAAAACTTAATTGAATAAAAATCTGTGACTGCAATGAAAAAACAAAAAATGCAAAAACTCTTGTATTTTGCTTGGTTACTTATGGTTATGGTTAGGGCTGGGTAGGGGTTAAGGTTGTCATAGTTAGCGTTAGCATTTTTCCCATAGAAATGAATGAGCGGTCCCCATAAAGATATGTTTACCCGATATGTGTGTGTGTGTGCATACTTACTGTATATATTTATATAAACTGCAGTTCTGAGCTATGCATAACAGTATATAGTATCATTGTTTATTTGTTAAGCCAGGGCAATGTTTTGGTTAATTTTGGGAATACTTATGGTGACATTCAGTACTATATGTAAGCTTCTTTGAAACTCTAGTGCCTGAGATTATTACTTATTCTTTCTTAAAAATCAGTATATCGGTCAGTACTACCATTACAATAAAGCACTACAATACAGGATGTAATGTTTCTGTGACTATATGAGTGTCATGAATATTGTAGGAAAAAGTCGGACTTAAGTGCTCCTACCTCACTAGTATCTTAATAGCCTGCTTCTTTTCCTCTGCTATTTCCCTTGCCTTATCTCCCTCAGTGGAATTAATGTGTTGGAGTATCCCTGAGTATCCCTGGCTTTTGTGACCAAGATAGTCAGTCCCTCTCTCCTTTCAGCTCGACAGATACAGTAGATCCCCGTTTCTCCTGGTTTCGAGTTAGATTTTGTGGTTGTTTTTTTTTGCCCTAGGCTAGACATCATCCATAACTTTTTTGCTGTTATTAATTACTGTTGTCTTGCCAGTTGTGTGGATATGATGTTCCGATAGGAGACTTTTATCTATGTTTAATTCATTTTTATCCATAGATTTTATTTATGTGTCACCAAACTGACTGAAAAATGTGGTACTTTAACCTAAGGTGCTGTGTTGGTCATAGATCAGTTGTGGCTGATATTAGGAACATTCCAGGTATGTTTTTTCCTAGTTATTTAAAGGTTGTATGCAGGTTTTGGCTGGTAACTGAGTACTCAATATGATAACTTGATAGGTCTTGATGTTCCAAATGAAAATAGTAATGATTTCTTTAATATTCATCTTGTAGTTGTTCATAAGTTCAACTAACTTCATCATGGTAATATACATGTTTCGGTTTTTTTGTATGTTGTTTGTTGAGTAGCTAGCCAAACTACAGTCCTGACTGGAAACTTAAACTTAAAGTTTGTTACCGTATCGTTAAAAATAATGATTATCCGCATATAGTGATTAATGTCACCCAGACAGACGAGATCACTATATAAGCAGTTTCCACTGTAAGTCGTTTTGTTAGCTAACTATTTGTTAGCTATTGGGGGATCGATTGCGATCAAAATGGGAGGCAGGTTTTTATTTATACTTTACTTAAAGGACCCATCGCATATATTTATGATTCTTATTATACCTGGACAGCAGATGGATCTTTCATTTTCCACAGAATAAAAAACAATGTACTGTGATCCCACTGATAAGTGCTGATTAGTTTCATATTAGACTAAAGTATATTAGGTATAGCCTAGATTGAATTTTCTGATGCAAAAAAATGTAATTGATACATTAAAAATGTAATTAAGGTACAAAAATAATTCCATCTGCTCAATTTTTGCTCCACTGCTTCTCTTTTCCTGCACTTCCACTTCACTTCCAAGTTGACACTGGTGTTTGTCGTCAACCAGTCGGCAAGTTCATCCTTGCGCTTCCCCAGTAGTTCGTGTTCGAAGGACAATGAGGTAGTCTGGAGTAGATACTGCCTGTCAGGAACTACAATCGATTCGAGTTCCTGTGGCATGAACATGACAAAAGTCCCTGGTTCCAGAAAAAGGTTTTGGTTTCAGAAAAAGTTGCTGCGGTGTGAAAGTGCCTTTACTAAGACATGCCCACATTTCAACATTAATAAAACATGACCACAATTTAACTAAAACATCTTCTGTAGGTTACACCTCTTGTGTCAGATGAAAAAACAAAACAGAATGTGAATGCTTGTTATCCATTTTTTCCATTTTTGATTTGAGCACAAAACAAGTAGAAAGTAGGATTCATGTGTGCTGGAATCGACTACTCAGCCTGGGCAGGAAGGCGTGACTAAAGCCAGTTTATTGAGAGCTAGTTCCTTTATTAAAAGCAATACCGCAAATCTAAGAGCTGTATGGTAAAAGTAAAAGCAATCTGGTAAAATTAAAAGCAATGTAGCAAGAGCAATACAGTAAAATTAAAAGCAATCTGGTAAAATTAAAAGCAATATGGTAAAACTAAATGCAATCTGGTAAAATTAAAAGCAATATGGCAAAAGCAATACAGTAAAATTAAAACAATACGATAAAATTAAAAGCAAAACGGTAAAACCAAAAACTATAAAGAAAATCATGAATTTTCTTTTTCCTTTATTTTTAATGTATTTTCCTTATTCTTTTATTTTTATTTGCGTTTATTTCACTTTGTTATTCAATGTTTATTTCCTTATTCTTTTACAGATTTATTCTTTTTATGGCACTCCTGTGACTCTGCGACTACTATGTATGGCGGGGTTTTCATGCGAAATTAAATGCGAATCTTTTTACTTCCTTTTGCTTTGCTCACCAAGGGGACCAAAAATATTGCAGGGTTTTCCCAGATTGTGAGGGGCCTGCACCCCTAACCCCCATGATGTGGACAGGTCAACTGTACATTTTCTGTTGAAATGCCTGACCTAATCATCAGGTTTATATGCGTATTATGATCTACAAATCTACAAGATATAATCTACTGCAGGAGTAGCCAATCTTACCCGCAAAGGGCCGGTGTGTATGCAGGTTTTTGGGATAACCTGTAGGTTAGCATTTTAAACCCAGGCGTGAGGACTCTTCAGCCAATCAGTCCTCTAATTAGTAACCTAATTAGGGAGTTGCAGCAAAAACCCGCATACACACCGGCCCTTTGCAGATAAGATTGGCCACCCCTGATCTACAGAGCCATGTGATGTTATTGTGAAATTCCAGATGAATTTGTGATGCATCTTGACCCTTGAACCTTACTCCCCTTTCATCCTGATTGTCTGCCTTGTCAGTGCAGTCTCTGGAGATGACAACCAAGAGGAAGCTCATCGGCCGTCTGGTGCCCTGCCGATGCTTCCGCGGCGAGGAGGAGGTCATCTCCGTGCTGGATTACTCCCACTGCAGCCTGCAGCAGGTGCCCAAGGAGATCTTCAGCTTCGAGCGAACGCTGGAGGAGCTCTACCTGGATGCCAACCAGATAGAGGAGCTGCCCAAGGTGGGGGGAGGACGATGGGCTGGGAGTTATTTATACATTATTGCACAGGATGATCATCCAGGAGATTGTTTCCCCCAGCATGACCTTTTCATTATAGTCTGTAATTTTGCTGTGATTTTTGTTTCCACTCAGCTCTTATTAAATGCTGTTGAAAGATGATGACGAGACCATGATTGCTGCCCTGCTTTCCAAAGAAACCTTCATGTTGAAAAGTCATATGTCCTGTCTAGGAATTAGGGAGTTAAGGAGGGTAAGAGAAATATGTAAGATAAAGGCAGTGAAGCGAAGGTTTCTGGGTGGCTGCCGTTTGGACTGACGTCTTACAGCCACAGAAAATATTAAGAGACCACTCTATATTTCTAAACAAATCTGCATTTTTAAATCCTGCTTTAATCATGGTTCTGCTGCCAGAAGGCTATGCTGAACAGCAGGTTGCTTCCAGGTTCAAAATTTCTAAGTCAGCAGTACACAAATATAAGGTGAAGCAGGAGACACTGGGAACGACCAGAAACCAGCCAGGTAAAAGGTGGAAGCGACAGTGTAATGCCAGAGATGACTTTCTCATGAATCCAAGGATGACATCAAGAGACCTTAAAAAAAAAATAGGAAACTTTAAGTGAAGGTGTGAAGTGCACTGCTAGGACAGTTCATATCAGGCTTCTAGAAACAGGACCGAAGTCCATTAAGCAAGGAAGAAGCCCTTCATTAATGAGAAACAGAGAAGGTCCAGGGTGCAGTTTGCAAAATGTATTATTCACAGTCGAACACCCATAAATTGAGAAATGAGTGAAACAAAAAATTGTGCTGTGGTCTCTTAATTTTTATCGCAGCTGTATATTCAATACCAGGCAGTGCAGGGGTCGAGCATAAAGAGTAAAATGTCCAAATAACCTGAGGATCTTCTTCTTTTCATCAAAATGTAAGAATGTTCAGCAGAAATCATAAAGCTGATAGGTAATTTATAAAATATGAACAAGCCGAAGCACAGCTTTGGGGCTCCGTAGGCAGCAGTCGCCTCATACCTCAGATCTGCTGTCTGTGGATCCACATGTTCCTCCTGTATTGTGCTGGGTTCTTCCTGAGTTGTCTTGGGTTTGCTTGTGCTGTCCAAAGACACGCAGTAAATGTGTGAGTTTGTATGTACTGATGTACTGGCATCCTGTCCAAGGTGGGATGCTTGCTTAATTCAGTAAAAAAAACTGCAAGTTTATTGGTTTCATAACAAAAATCATTACTTTATTCATTTGTTTATATTAAAAAATCACATTAGACCTGTAGTTCTAAATCATTCATTTCAAGTAGTAATAAACTGAAAGGCAAATTATTATGAGTTAAAAAAAAAGTTAATTGACAAGCAGTCTCCTATATGTGTGTTTATGTGTATGTGTGTGATATATATCATTTATTTGTTTATTTTACGATTGGATTGGGATTTGGAATCAGAAGATGTTGAATGGATCAGATCGGGGTACCAAAAAAGTGGTTCAGGACTAATTTATATTAATGCTGATTAATTGTATCACATATTAATATGACAATCAAATTAGGAATATGCACAAACTTTACACCACCAGAAACCTGTTCCATATTACCTGTGACTTCTTGAACCCTCTGGATACAAGAGCTGCTGTCTCATCTCTCATTTTTGAGTTGTGGATTGAGTGGTGGTTTTGGTTTTCTCTGGCTTTTGATCTCTTGCCTTGATTCTTGCTCCTGACTTTGTATTATTTCTCTCCCTCTGATTGCATCTGATCTAACTGTGCTTGGCTTCCAGCCCTGAGTCTGGATAGCGATTTGGATTTTGGAATTAAACCATGTACCTCAATCTGGGAAAAATCAAAACCTAGCATTGGTTTGAATGAATATCAGTCGAAGGATCCAACAAAATAATATTGCACTGGAGTGCAAGTTCTCTGTTTAAGGTACAGTGGGTATAGGAATGAGCCCCTGTCAAAAATTCACATTTTGTGACTTTACAGACTGAAATGAAACCACAAAAGAATTGAATTTGTCCAGCTTTATTTACTCAATTCAACTGATAATATCAAAGTGAAATAAAAAGTATCGACAGTCATGAAAAATATATTTTAAAATGTAAAACAAGATTAATTGAAATGGATAAAGGATTACTCCCCCCTCCGCCCTGCCCCCACACTCCCAAGAACAGCACTCAATCAGGTAAACTCAATCAGATATAGTCATTCACCTTCTGGATCAGGCACCAAGGTAATCTGCTCCCAGCTGTGATCCGCTGTAATAATTATGAGTAGTTAGAAAGAGCAGCTGCTTCTGGAGCATTCCAGTTGCTATGGGTGGAAAGGCACTTTCAAAAGATCTCTGAGACAATGTTTTGGGCAGAAACAAATCAGAAGATGGGTACAAAAAGATCTCAAAGACCTTATCTATCCCTAGGAGCATGGTTAAGTCCATAATTAAGAAGTGGAAGGTGTTTGGTACTATCCAACCCCTGCCCGGATCAGTTTGTTTGTCCAAACTGGATGGCAAAGAGAGGAGGAAACTGGTCAGAGAGGCTACCAAATGGCAAATGGCGACTCCGAAGGAGTTACAGGACTTCATAGCTAAGAGTGGTCATTGTGTGTATGTGACAAGTGCTCTCCAAATCTGGCTTGTATGAGAGAATTGCAAGGAAGAGCCACTCCTCAAGAAAAGCGGCATTAAGTCTCGTTTGAGGTTTGCCAAGACACACCATGAAGATTCTGAGGCTAAGTGGACAGAGGTACCACGGTCAGATGAGACCAAGACCAAACTTTTTGGCCTCAGTGCCCAACAGAACATCTGGCAGAAAGCCAATATACCTCAGTGTTCAAAGAACACCATGTCTGCAGTAAAGCATAGGGGGCTAAGCATTGGGGGGGGGGGGGGGGGAGCGTCCTGCTGTGAGGGGTGTTTCACTGCTGTTGGGACTGGAGCACTTGTCAGGATAGAAGGGAAAACGGATGCAGCAAAATTCCATCACGTTCTTGCGGAAAACCTGCTGCCCCCTGTCAGAAAAATTGAAGGTGGGAAGATATTTCACCTTTGAACATGGCAAGGACCCTAAACACACCGCCATATTGACCAGAGGCTGAAGGAGAAAAAGGGGATTGTCCCTGCATGGCCTAGTCAGAGCCCAGACCTAATCCCCACTGAAAGTATGTGGACTAACTTGAAGATTGCAGGCCACCAACAGGCAGCGTCCAATCTGACTGAGCTTCTGTAAGTTCTGTAAGGAAGAGTGGGCAAGTACTGCTCAGTGTGTGTTAAGGTGGTAGGGAAATGTCTGAACAGACTCTATTAAAAGCAAAAGTAGCTCAAGGTATTGATGCAGGGAGGTGATCCTTTTTCAATCTCAATTATTCTTGTTTTTTATTCATGATTATTTTTCAGGACAGGTGCTATTTCTGTTGTGTTTTCATTTCAGACTGTAAAGTGACAAAAATCATTTTTGTTGACAGGGGGTGATCCTTTTCTATATCCATTGTACACTGTACAATTTCCATCCATCCATTTTCTGTACCCGCTTGTCCTATTCAGGGTCACAGGGGGTCTGGAGCCAATCACAAAAGCAGGGGAACAACCCAGGATGGGGTGCCAACCCTTCGCATTAAAACAATTTCCTTTGGATGTTTTTAGAAATTTTCTTGTGCTCTGGCATCATTATCAATTAGCTCAATTTCTGGGTGCAGTTTCACAGCAGGATGTTGTTTTGAGACTCCCAAGATGCATGTTAGATACAGTTGCAGAGTGATTATATTTTTCCACTACCAGGATAATGACAATAAACCATCCTTTAATGGTCTTTTGACCTCTGTTTAAGTGGATCTCTCTCTTATTTTATAGCAACTGTTTAACTGTCAAGCGCTCCGGAAACTGAGTATTCCCGACAATGACCTCTCCAACCTGCCAACCACCATCGCAAGCCTTGTAAACCTGAAGGAGTTAGACATCAGTAAAAATGGTAAGACCTTGAAATCTGTACAGCTGTTAAAACTGGTTCATGGATCAAAGGCTTATGGACCAATCGCCCCCTCTAAGTCCAGTTTAATTCAATGCTATATGTATTTGATCGGCAGTATTACCATGTTTATTTCTAAACTAATTTACTGCAAGGATATTTATTTGTAACACTATATGTGCATATAGCCTATATTCCTAAAGCCTGCTGCCATTGCTGCATTGTAATGCCTTATATTGTGTTTAGGTATTCAAGAATTCCCCGATAACATTAAATGCTGTAAATGCCTAACAGTTGTGGAAGCCAGCGTCAATCCAATTACCAAGTAAGTGAACGAGCACCAGGATGTTTCTGGAAGTATGCTGAGGGACTGATCTGCAGCGAGTGCTTTCCTCTTGGACGACCCTGCTCACTGAACGCAGGTTAAAAGGCCATGCATTATTAAAAATTACAAAATAACGACCGGCGTATGAACACAGTGCATTAAATATTGAATTGGCTCCTCTTACTAGTGGTTATAATGGAATTGTAGATTTGTGTTTGCTGTAACTGTGCAGGACAGAGGGGTAGAGACATATTTTTAAGCATAAATTCAGAGCTAATCCACTATGAGGCTTTGGGAAATAGGCCTATGTTTTGTAAGGAGACCTTCGTGGTGTTCCGCCGCGATGGCGTGCAGGTGATTGTGCTGGCGGTGCCTGGCACACAGAGAGCTGTGCGGGATTAGGACAGTCGGGCGTCTCTCGTGGCCTCTAAGGGGAAACTCGCCACCCTGACCATCGCCTCTCCCTCAGGCTCCCGGACGGTTTCACGCAGCTCCTCAACCTGACGCAGCTCTTCTTAAACGATGCCTTTCTGGAATACCTCCCGGCCAACTTCGGGAGGTGAGAGCCGCTCGTGGGGTCTGGCGCTGCTCCCCGGCTTACGGTGCTGTAGGCGGATGGGTCCACCGTCCTCTAGGGGGCCTCAGAGTGACAGGCATATTTTAACGTCACATCCTGAAACACCTTACAGTTGTGTTGTAATCAAAAGTAATGGGTACCGTTATTTGGCAGAGGTTGGTACTAAATTAATGGAGTGATGTCGTTCCAAATTAGACTGAATGAGGTATGATTCTTTATCCGGAAAGAAACCCATTGTTATTTACACAGCACTACTTGGATCAGATTGTTTTGTTGCTGGTAAGCAGACCATGTAATGTAAGTTGCATTTGCTCTGTTAATGACTGCGATGAAAAAGTACCTGTTTGCAACTTTTTTGATGTTTACTTTTATATCTCAAATGCCTTTTCAGACTATCAAAGTTACGCATTCTGGAGCTACGGGAGAATCACCTAAAAACGTTGCCAAAGTGAGTGCTGATGTTCGAAAATAACTGCAATGCACAACCAAATGTTTTTTTGAGGGAGGGGTGGGTGGGACCTGCTATGGCAAAATAAACACATAAAGGTTCTTCTTTTTCTAGATGACAAAAAACAGATGCAGGTCAGCATCAACACAATTAAGTCAGAATCAATACACTCAATGGATCGTTTTCTAGTAACTAAGTAACCCTTTTAAAATTATGATTCTTGTTTAAGTAATTTAATAGATCTCTTTTTTCACTGACTAGGGGAACATTTACTCTACATCCACACTGCTATGTTTGTGTTTAAAAATGCTCACATTAATCTAACTTTTTGCCCTACGTCCACACCACCCTGTAGTTTTCAACCCCCGAAAATGAAAGCCATATATTTCTGAAAAAAAAATTAGTATTAGTGAAAAATGGAGAGTGTCTGAAATCACACTTTTCTGCTATGTAGCAGGCAAAATACAGTATGCGACATTGAGCATTATGTCTGAATCTTCAGTATGAATGAGACTGTTGGCAAATGGTACCCAGATGACACAATGTATTCTGTGATGGTCGCTACGCTATTCCACAAGACCAATCGAGCAGCAAAGAACATTGCTTGCTTAGACTTGTCTGTCACGATCGTGGAGGAAATGTCCTTTCTGTACAGATGTAAGTAGAAAACAATGCTGAGTTACAATAGTAGAGTTGAATATATTTATTTTTTGTTGGTGGTCAAGCTATGCCATTAGAAAACATCCAAATTAGATAACATGAATAATGGCAACTGCGGCTTGTCCGAGCCCATGCATGCTGTTGTGCAAGAACTTGGTATCCAGGGGAGGGATTCAATTCCGGCCCTGGATTTTGGGATCATGGGAAGTATTTTGCTGAATGGCAAGTACATTAAAAACAGATTCTAAAAGCTCCCTAACTGGAATTGAATCATCATGTGGCCCTTCCCTCAATTGATCCTGCTGGTTACAACTTCTCCTTGTTTGAACTGGTCATACTACTCAAAGTAAACAGTAAAGATGGGTGATACTACTGGTTTTCTTTATGATTTGACTCGATCCAATACCAAGCTTGGTATCATAGGTACTGATCTCAGTACTGATATTCAGTGCCCGCCCTAACCCTGACGATGCATTTTGTTGTCGGGGCAGCGGGGCACTAGCGGGTGGATTGTTCCATTTCCCTAATCACTAATGTCTGAGCCCCTGAAAGTCTTCCCCTGTCTCTCTTGGAGCTGCTTTCAATGGCGTGTTCCCTGTTGCTGATCTGTATACAGCTAAATAGCATGTTACAGTGTGACTGCTGCAAAAAGATTTTTACCAGTTTCTATTGTTGTTTACATCGATGGGCAGGTGCCCAGTATTGGCTAGTAGCTATGTGATATACATTTTTGCTCATTTCAGTCAGGATGGACCCACTTTCATAACATTTTGAGGTGGAAACACCTGTTTGGATGAATTTCATTTTCTGTTTTTAAACAAAAAAATAGCAGTGTGGACCAGTGTTAATTTTCTTGACGAAAAAATTTCATCATAGTTATCATCAATGACCTTTATTTTCAGACTAAAACGAGACAATAACTAAATAAAAATGATTTTGCAAGGCCTAAGACTATAATGAAGTGTATTGACACTTTCATCAATGAATAAAAATGAAACAAGATACATTCAGAACTAATGTAGTTTGCGTAAGGTATGGGTATTCAACTAAAATTTAAAGAGGTCCAGTTAGAGAAAATTTCTTGAAGCAAAGGTCCGGAAGATCGTAATGTCTAACTATTTAGTTTGATATACAGTGGTACCTCGGTTCTCGAACTCACTAGAACTCGAATTTCTTGAAAGTCGAACAAACCAGTTTGACCTAG
>JAODJU010000033.1:23480554-23505267 GCA_026776725.1 Gnathonemus echidnorhynchus
TTGGGGGGCCGGGAACCAATTAATTGGTTTTCCATTGTTTCTTATGGGAAAAATTCGATCAGAACTCAAACTTTTTAAGATTCGATCCGGAGTCCGGAACGGATTAAGTTCGAGAACCGAGGTACCACTGTATTTAAGTAGCCTATTAGTTGTATCAACATCACAATATCAAATTAACTCTGTACAATTCAAAACTTTTTGCTTTTGAAAGCGTGAGTGTCTGGCCAGATGCTTGAGATTTGGCAACCCTGAAAATGTACATTTTTTGTTTCACCCAAGTTGATTTATATAACAAATAACATTACTGTTGCTAAAAAGCAGAAACTTCAACAAACATGAAATCACCAATAAACTACATCTATAAATATTTATTTTTAATATTTTTATTTTAATATTCAGACAGAGCAGGCCTGGTGGCATTATAGCCTATGCACTTTTTTAAGTGATTTTATTTTTGCACTAATGGCACTACTGATTTTACAGTACTCAGTTTCCGGGTAAATAAACATATGTTTATGTTTCAAATAAGAGTGAAATCTGTGTCAGACCTTAATACCATTCCTTAACATCGGTTTCATTTCATCTTGGTGAACATAATGACTTTCAGAAATCGAACAATACATTTTGCACTTTTAATTTTAGTCAACTAAATCAACTGAGGTTTTAGTCAACTGTAATCTTATGATATTTAGTCAACTAAAACTAGACTAAAACTAAAATAATTTACATGACTAAATTATGACTAAAACTAGATTTCATTTTAGTCCAAAGACTATGACTAAAACTAAATAAAAAATGCTGTCAAAATTAACACTGGTGTGGACATAGCCTTAAATATACTGTATATACATACACAGATTACACAGTCCATCACTGTGAACATTTACCCCTCCAGATCACCCGACATGAATTATATTCCAGACACTTGTCATTGCCCCCCCCAGTGCATCCTACGCACCCTTGATATATGGAACGCTGTTTTCTCACCCATAGAGGTGGCAAGGCCATGAAATATAGCTGTTAATATATACACACACTGACAACCTCGCACCCAGTAAGCATATATAGCGGGTCTGAATCATTAAAGCAGAAGCGGGTGCAAACAATTCCCCCAGGAACACCAAGGCTTCATCATTCTCCCAGCAGCATCTGGGGAAAGAGGCCCTGAATGCACATTTGTCACAATAATCTGTAGATGCAGATAGTCTTCATGGAAGGGGATTTATTTGATGTACCATGCGCCAGTTTGCTTGCTTACTGAAGGACGTCTTCCTGCGACGTGCTGTAGTATGAGGCTGAGTGCCCAGTTACGTCCAAGTCTTCATCGTTGGCCAGGCTCATGGGACTTGTGTGAGAAAATACTGAAGTGAAGGTGATCAGTCCCCTCTAACAGGAGACATACTTCAGAGTTCAGCATCTCCTCCATCATCCAGGCTTTACCCCTGATGTTTGGATAAAGCTTTATCGGCCAATGGGGCAGAAACGGCATTCAGTGAAATGTGTCACACAGGAAGTAGCTCTCTGTGGGGAAACGCACACCTGCAGCGTCACATAAAATGCTGTCCTCTGGATTCCAAACTATAATTATGTCCCTTGGGAAGATGGCATATAATTTACAACAGAGGAAATATTGCCAAAGTGAAATGTGCATTCTTTGAACCCGTATGGAATTACTGAGTGGTTTTAAGCTGAGATGATGTTTCTCTGTGTTTGTGTGCAATGTGTTGTGTCATTACTGCCTCATTGAGTTTCATAAATAATGGTGTATGGTCGGGTCTGCAGCCATTTAGGGAGAGGCTTCTGAGATCAATGCATACTGAAATCTCCTTAGGGAGCTAATGAATCTGTTTCCATGGAGCTCTTGATATCCAGTAACAAACCAGCTGCTAATTGCTCTATCTCCCAGCTGGAATTTAGCATAACAGAAAACAGATGTGACCAAGTACTCTAAAGCAGTGTTTCTCAATCTGGTCCTCAAGGACCCATAGCTGGTCCATGTATTTGCTCCCTCCGAGCTCCCTGCCCAACACTCCACATTTTTGCTCCCTCCCAGCTTCCGGTAAGGAGCAAAAACATGGACGGTCTGTGGATCCCCAAGGCCTGATTGGGAAACAGTGCTCTAAAGGGACGGTCAGACACAAGAATCCAGTCAGTGCCTCGGTTGAATCTTAATAATGTCTTAATAGCAATATTCCGACAGAACATCAGTAATATGACTTTTTAAAACAAAGGGATATACAATCAGCAGTCAGTGGGGTTTCTGTGTGTCTCATTTGTTCATTTTTGAATGGTGTTACTTTAAGACTGAAAATTTGCATTTTTTTTCCTCTAGTTTCTCTACTTTAGATGAAGGCCTGTGGTCTTCATGCGTGTTTCTCTATGGTTCACCTAAGGGCATCAGCAGCAGTATAAAGCCTGATTGGCTCCTCCAGGTTTTTTTTTTGGGGGGGAGGATTAGTTTTGGCCATTTGTGACATTTTGTCTAAGCTGGGACCTAAAATCCTTTCTTGTTCCCTGCAGGTCAATACACAGACTTACACAGCTGGAGCGATTAGATTTGGGAAGCAATGAATTTTCTGATCTGGTAAGGAAAAGCGTCGGTAATGCAATTAGCAGTGCCCTGTATGCTTTGGCCACCAAGCCGACCTACAAGAAGCGCTCTAAGGTTGCAGCCTTAGATCCCCCCCCTTAGATCGTCACACTGTTTCACCCCACAATAGAAATAAAATTTAGAAAGTTTATTCTTTGGTAGCCAACTGGGTGTTCAGTGCTGAACAGATGTTAATTGGCTGGAGGATGTGACATAAACAATGGCAGGGAATTTATCATGTATCGCCCCCCCCCATGCCACTCGGGGGTAGGCGATGAAGGGTTAATTAACTGGGCATCCCAGTCAATCGTTGAGCTCATACTCAGCACATTGCTGGTTTTTCTGGGAAAAGAACAGAGCTGTAACATCAGATTTATTCCGAACTCTGGATTTTTTCCTACTAACATTTAGCTTAACAAGGTCTGTGTACCTGATCTTGTGTTTTGCAGTGAAAATCTCTCAGCAAGATATATAAATCAATGAACACGCAGAAGGATTATGGCACTCAAAAGAGGCCAAATCTGAAAAATACTGCAACCAACATTCTAAGGATACATTGTTCTACTCATCAAGAACCTTTACTACTTGTCAGTGCATTTTGCAGTGGCTATGGTTTCCATCCAACTTCAAGCGTTCTACTTGCATTGCCCTGGGGCGAGTGCTGCGGGCATTTATATGTAGAGGCTGGGGCTGCATTAAAGGATTGTCTTCCACCCAATTCTGCACAGCTGTTAGCGAAAGGTTAACTAGCGTGAAGCTCATTAAGTACAGGTGCAGCGAATGGACTTAGTGTGGATGCAGACTGTAGCCAAAACCCATGGCTGAGGCAGTGATCCAGTCACTTCTGCCATAATGAGATGTACAGGTGTGCATCAGTGTAAGATACAGAGAAAATCATTCCAGGATCTTGGTTCTTTGTTGGAAACGCATGGTGGCAGTCAGGACACCCGTGGATTCCCCGTCTGAATTTCATAACCAGCAGTGCCACTTCAGCACATCTCCATTTGCCCTTTTCCTTTTATTAGTTTTATTCATTTTAGATCTTGCACTGCCCTCCGGCAGGCTGTGCTTCTCTGAGCCCGTCAGTGAGGTAAAGAGCAGGAGTTTTCATTTTCCGGGCCCGTGAGCTGTGTGTGTGTTTTCAGCCCTTAAAAGGCCCTGCCTCCACTCTTCCTGTTCCTTTTAAAACTGCCGCGATGGCATTTGTTGTGGCAGGTTGGGGATGTTATCAGTAATAATTTGGCTTCCCTGCTGCTTCAAAAATCCATCCAAATTTTCACAATTTACTCTCTTTAACTATCCTAAATCGATGTTTCTGAAGGTTCCTGTTTTGTAGTTTTTACCTTTTCTTTCTATCTAGAAACTGATACTTGAGGCTTTATTTCCATAGACTTTCAATGTCAAAATGAATCTTCTGCTCTCTCAGATCAGCTGCACAGCAGTTTAACAATTTGCTTAGCCAATGTAAACAGGCTTGCCAACTCTTGCACATCTGGCATGATACTCACGCTTTCAGACACTCACACAAGAAATTTTATGGCAAATCAATACTATTCCATTATAAACTTAAAATTAGCTGCAGCGCTGGAGTAGGTTCCAAACCCTACAGACTATTTTCAAGGTAATAGAACTCTTACATACATGTAAATATGTGTATAGCCTTGTCTCAAATTGAAAATCTCACTCTAGCCAGCTGACCAAAGTTGGCAACCCTGTATAACTTATGCAATTAAAATTCTATCCATCCATCCATCCATCCATCATCTCCCGCTTGTCCGGGGTTCGGGTCGCGGGGGTAGCAGCTTCAGGAGAGATGCCCAGACCTCCCTCTCCCCAGCTACCTCTACCAGCTCCTCGGGGGGGACGCCTAGGCGTTCCCAGGCCAGCCGGGAGATATAATCCCTCCAGCGGGTCCTGGGTCAACAATTAAACAATTAAAATTCTATGTACAATAAATATAATATTGAAATGGTAATATGGATTGAAAAATTTGTCTTTGTCATACAATAATAATATAATGATAATGTCATTAGAGAAAAATAATTTTTAAATGGTTCACAACTGCAGTGAATATTACCTTTTTCTGTTTCAGCCATCTGAAGTGTGAAATTGTGCTATACTTTACATGTGATATTGTCAGTTGCTCTGAAAATCCAATAATTTAGTCACAGCAATGTAACTATACATTTAACAGATGACTTTCCTCCTTACTATGCATCAAGCCTCTAATCTATTACACCATTCAGTCACAGACCAAACCTTAACTCTTCATGTATTTGCACTAGTTACATAACAGTGTAGATTTGTGATGATAGGCAACAATGAAGAAATAAGTACCAGGGCAATGACAAAGGACAAGATGTGCTTCTGCACAGGAAGTCGACAGCTTAAGCCAAGCGTTTAATCTGTTTCCAGCGAGAACAGGAGGCATTGAGTGGTTACCAAGGACTGTCACGTTCTCTGTTGTATCACAAAGAATCAAAAAGTAACTAGGAAAATAGTGGAACTCATCACTGTTGACAAATAAATAAATTACAAGAAATATCCTTCACTTTGAATTTAAGGTATCCTTAAGACATGGTGTAATTTGTATTCAAAGTGAAACCAGAGTTCATACTTTCATAATTTAATAGTGATTTCTGTTTTTGATTTTATAAACATTCTTGTAAATTTACCCAGGCCCACAAAGTTGTTTGACTGGTTCAGTCAAAAATCATTCAATTCTGTAGAAAGTAAAATAGTTATTTCTTCAAATTTCTGTATGAAGGCACTGGCTTCATAGTAACAGATATCATTTATCCTCACATACACACACACATACATACATATACACAGGTTTTCATTGTTGTTTAATACCTAGACAAAATATTTGAATTGTTGAAAATCTTTTAAAGCTATGACAAATAAAATAAAAATTTGAACACTTTATGATAACTACAGAAGCTGACATTTCAATTCCTTCTGCAAAGAGCGCACTTATCTAAATTGCCTTTGTGCTAGACACCTGCTTTCTGTTTTAGCCAGAGGTCCTGGAGCAGATACACAATCTGAAAGAACTGTGGATGGACAATAACTCACTGCAGACAATGCCAGGGGTAAGTAACTCACTATCTCACCCTGACAGTGAAATTTATATCACAGTGCTTCATGTAAAGAATCTATGCATCATGACATAAAGAAGCCCTATTATGCTTTTTCGGTTTATCTCTTTCCTTTAATGTGTTATATAGCTTTATGTGCATGTAAATGGTCTGCAGAGTCTTAAGGCCCAAAGTACACTCCAAAAGGAGTAACTCTGACCACAGAAACCACTCTTCTCTAATTAGCCAGAAACGTCTTGTTGGAATTATAGCCCTTACTTCCGTGACATGATGAGGTCATCATGTAGCGTAATTCTTATTGGCAGGTGGAGCAAGTTGACTAATGTGGCATGCTGACCAATCAGAGGACACTGAGCTCATCAGGGGTAGGGTTTAAAGCTCTAATAGAGCTTTCAATCAGTGGGTAAATAGAGATGTAAAGTATGAGAAAAATAATCTCTTTTTGGAACACTGAAGTATATAAATCTATTCTAGTACTTAGACCCCAAAAATCAAATTATGATCAATGAAAATGAGGAAAGTCCCCTTTAAAATGCTGAAACATTCAATATGTTCATGTCCTGGTGTTTTTCAGTCATAACAGTCATAAGCGAGCTGTTGCCCTCTCTAGGCCTCACAGACCATTCATGCTGAGCTCTCCTGGTACTGACCCCTCTGAAACTTTTTCCTTTTCTTGCCCTTAAAGTCTGTAGGGAAGTTGAGACAGCTAAGGTACCTGGACTTATCGAAGAACAGGATCGAGACGCTGGACACAGAAATATCCGGGTGCGAGTCCTTGGAAGACCTCCTTCTGTCTTCCAATATGTTGCAGCAGTTGCCTGAATCCATAGGTGAGGCCTGGGCAGCTCAGTGGTGTTCATTACGCAATGCCCTCATTCACATTTATGGTATTAATCAATTAATGAATGGCCACCTAGGTCTCTTCACTGCACGAGATTACCTTCTGAATTGATCATTTGAGAAAGCTACTAAAATGCCTGATTAATTCCATAATGAGTCCATTAATCTTTCATCACTTTATTGTAGCTATCTGAGAACATATTTCCCAGCATAATTTGTAGCTGTGACATCCATCTTGCTGAGGTCATTGCCCTTCTGCTACTACTGCAGTGTTTTTCAATCTTATCTAAGCCGCAATTTTTATGTATTGACCATTTAATTAAATCTGACCATCTTATACAAATGTGGTAGTTAAAATTAATTGTATTCTAAATACATCTTAAAAGAAAAACAGCTGTATACAAATGTGCTATAAGTGTATTGAAGTACTTCATTACTTCACCAAATTAAATTGTTTAATTTAAAATCCATTAATGTGCTAAAACTGAAATCAAATCCAAAACTGAAATCAAATCCAAAACTGAAATCAAATTAAATCAAAAATCTACAGCACAACTGGACATGTTAGGGTGCCTGGAAACTTGCCTGTTATTGCTGAGAAAATAATACCATGTCATCTGTCTCTCTGGAAACATCATAATTTGCTGCGTGCAGTCTTTGTTGACGAGGGCATATTTAATTTTCTGTGCACTAATGACTGCTCACACAGGAGCCAAAGAGATGAGACCACAGGACTAATACCAATGGGAGGAACCCAAAAATCTACTGTCGATTTTGCCAGATCTAAGGACAGTCTTTCATTGTTACTACAGCGACAATTGTTCCAAACCACATCACCCTTTGTGGAAAGATACAATTTTATTATTCTCCCCTAAACTCATTTCCAGTTAGCTCCCAGCCTGTGACACGGTGCTCTGGTATCAGTAAAGTGTTGGCTGACTTCCCCGAAGCTTTGGTTCATGATTTCCTTCAGCTGACTGCAGAGTGAAGAGATTTAGTGCTTTAAAATAGTGAGAGGGTTTGGGTTTTTCACTTTATTTAAACAAATAAAAAATCGATCTGTTCACCATCCAAACACTTATCCAGGACGGGGGCCTGGCTTAGACTGGGTGCATACCCTGGGTGGGGGGCATGCCAAGCAAATGAGCAAAATGCACACTGAAAAACATATAAAAACTAATTTAAAAATGTATAATAAATCATTAAATAACATCATTTCATTATTTTGTTACTGCAGCTTTGGCACTGTACATTTTACCAGTGCTAATAATTCTCAGTGTCATAAATAAGTTGACATACTTTAAGGGAGGAGGGACCAAGTGCAAATCAGGTCTGTAGCTAAAAAAGGGGGAGGGATGTTTGCCAACCAGGGGGCAGGAACCAAATTCACTGCCTTATTTTACTACCTAACTACATGATGATTGGCAGCAAACAAACTTGTTATTTGCACATGTAGTTACATTTGTGGTGCAGATCCAACAGGAATTTTCTAACTAACAGGTTACGAGTCTGTACCATGTCTGGAAGGTTGCTGGTTTGAATCCCCTGGCCGGCAGAGAACTCTCATTACTGCTGGGCCTTTGTACACAACTCTTAACCTCAAAAACTGGTACAGGAGTGCAGCTAAGCTAAGTAAATTAAAGGGGAATTTAAATAAAATACAGACCAAACTATGAAAGTAATATGGGTATTAAAACCACAAGGGCGGGTGGGATATACAAAATCCAGAACAATCCAATGTACCTGCACTTAACGATTACTTTAAATGGGCAAATTTAACTTAGTTTGAATTTTACGTGATTAAGAAACGTTTACACATTAGGCATTTTAGCTGGGACAGCTTTGACATGCTCTTTGAGTCTTTCAAGCAGTAATTCTCCAGTGAGAACAGTTGGTTTGTAACTCAGTGGTAGTTACCTGAGATCATACTTCCCTGCATCATTTATAGATACAACATCCCTCTTTCTGCTGTCTTTTTCTGTAGCTCATGCCTTTTAAAAATATGTGACTTAAGTGTTTCTAAGGCTTAATGAGTGTTTAGCTATTGCTGAATGGCTCATAAGACATGCTGGCCCATGTTCAGCAGAGTACAGCCTTTCAGAAGAACTTACAAAGCAGCCAAGTATCTCCCTGACTGATAAGTTGTGTGTCTGAACACCGTTTGTGTTTTATGTGCCCTATGTTCATTTTTTGGTATTCAGTACAGTTTAGTTATGGAGGACCTGCTCAAGAAAAGATACAACTGTGAATTTTTGTACGAACTTTTGGCAACCCTAATCCCTGTTTCAATATTTTACCTACATGTTTTTGTAATCTGCTACACCTTCACTAGCTCCCAAAGTTCACCTAAATAAAGACAGTTTGTTTAAATATGACTGTACCGCTGTCATTATCTACTTGATTGACTGAAATTTTGCACAGCATCTTCCAAATACTGTTGCACTTTATGTCATTGTGTCCTTGTTCAACTGCCCTGTGTGCCTTTAATTGCCCCTCAGGAACAAATAAAGTTATTTTGAATTTGAATTCCGATACATAGATTAGGTGTAATGTCTTACACTGAACCTGGTGGACCTTCAGATTTCCCTGTAACCCAACTGGAGGTTGTGCCTCTTGCTACGTTGCTAAAGGTTTGAAGCCCTCAGTGGGCGAGATTAACATACACTGCGAATCCAGGTTTGGTTTCACACTATAGAAAGTGCATCAGTCAGTGACTGACAGCCATTGATAATCCCACCAACTGTGGGATCTAATGCCTGATTTCACTCAACACTAAAATTTATATCTCTGCAAACACACAGCCTTAGATCAGTCTTTTATGCGGAACTTTAAATAATGCATTCTGGAAAACCAAAGAAATCGTAAGCTTTGGTACTGTCAACAGCTTTTGTTGTATGCTCAAAGAATACAGAGGTTAGGCAGAATCTGCCTTTCCATTCTATTATTGAAAATATAATTTAAAAGTATGATGCTACTGTAAACTGAATTATAGTCTCTGTAACCCATTATAGAAATGAGATGCCTAAGATTATATTACAGTAATATGAAGATGGTCTGGATAAGTTCTCCAGGCCAGGAAGAGAGGGGGTTATGACCGACATGAAAATAATTCTGCATTGTCCTACTACCTTTTATTTAATAATAACATACATCTGCTAATGGTCAAAACATTTAAAGTAATTTATTAAATTTGTTTTTTAGACTTGTGCTACTTACTGTATCCCATTGTTTGTTTTTCTCTCCTAAGCAGTATCAGTTAATGGAATATCTGTATAAATGTCAGCATCACTCATTCACACTCGTTGCCATTTCAGGAATGCTGAAAAAACTGACGACTCTCAAAGTGGACGACAACCAGCTGACCTCACTGCCCCATTCCATTGGAAGGTGAGTTGAACAAAAGAGCTACACTTACAGCTGTTTCAAAACTTTACATTTCTCAGATAAAAATCCCTGAATTTCCCTCACAGAGGATTTGTCATCATGTTGTGTTTAAGATGAACTTTGCACAATTCTGCTTGGTTTGACTGGTAAGTGAACAAATGACAAACTCTTTAAAGACAACAGGTACTGCTTAAGGTGGGAGCTTAGGTATCTCCTGTACAGCTATTTGCTAAACAAGTTTCAAGGCCTTCGAACTAAGAGAGCAAATCAGAACTGAGTGTGGCTGTTCCTTCCCACCTCACTTTGAGAAACTGTGGTTTGCAACCATAGTGTGAACACTGAGGAAAATGATAAAGTAGAGTTTGCTGGACATAGCTATAGAAAACGCCAATCACACAAACTGATTCTGGTCATTAGGAGTCACAGATTTAAGGTTGATAATATATAGGATTACAGGTTACCTTGGTCTGCAACTGGTGCCCCATTCTGGGTTATTGCCCGCCTCCCACCTATAGTTTCTGGAATAACCTCTGGACCCCTGCGATAAGTGGGTACAGAAAATGGATGGATGGACTATTTCTTAAGGCTAAACTTGCTTTTCCAGGATGAAAATGTGAAATATGTAATGTGAGATGTGAGACAGTATTGTAACATCGCATGATCTGGTATCTAGGTACATGAAAGGCTGCTGGTTATATAATGCACACAATCCCAGTCCAAAATAGGAACAGTGCTCCAATTCAAAAAAATCATGCAGGCACATTGTTAGCGCATCGTTAACTTATTAATCGCTCTCTTTATTGGATTTACAGATACCAGGATTGTAATGTTTCATTCCAATGAGTTTATGTACGACAAGTACTGAATTTGATCATAAATGTATATAATTTGTCATGGGTGATGAGTGACGTTACACATCATTTCAGTCACATACAGCTTTTTGACATGATTGTATGGCAGTGGTGGCAATGGAGCACCAAGCAAAACCCAGACGCTGAAGCCGTCACACAGAGCTTTGCTCTCTCGCTCTCGATCTTCACCTATCATGTTCATCGATATCGGCCCAGCTGCCCTGTGCCTGTGAAACTGTACTGTGATATTCTGTGCATCTCTCTTCTTGGTTTGTCATTTGGTCGGTTTGTGTGTTGTGTTTATCATACATGCATCTAAAATGGGCTACTTAGTGGACGCACCAAAATAGGGTAAGTAGACTGGAAATGTCCCCGGATCCACACACTCCAACTGCAGCATGTTTGAATAGACGGTCACACACCTGGGCACCATCTGTACACCACCGCTAACAGTGTGAGACTTAAGCCACGCATATGGGAGACCAGCTGGCCATTGCTCATCGTAACATACAGCGAATAATCTTGCTGTCCTTATCAAACATAAATTACCTTCAGCTTTAAAAAAATTTGTCCAACAATGTATTTGCATGTGATTAATTTACACACTTGAGATTGAGAGGTAACCAATACAGAACCTGAATGAAGGCTGTTAAATAATTCAGTTACATAGTTTCTAATTTAGCTAAATGTGGCAGGTTTTTAAAGCTGTCAAATAGGGATCCACAGTAAGACATAAGGTGGTTGATTACGCAGCTTTACAGTGTGTAAATGTCTAAAAACATCTAATGAGACATTATTTTGGTTTCAGAAGGATCTTTGTTGTGCTGATAGAATGTTAATAATGTTTTATATGTATTTTTCTTTTATTTTCTAGTAATTGTGCTGGATTTTGTTTTTCTGTAGCCGTTTTTGTGTTATATGCATTTTTGTGTGTGTATATATTATATATACATATATTTATATATTCTGTAGCCTTTATTTAGTAAAATATTTAGTTATTGTGCTGTCTTTTGTTGAATTACAAATGATGCCAGGAAGCAAGAAGCACATGACGCCTGACTAAGCCTTCCTTTGTATCCGTGTGTGTCAGTGCACAGTGTACGTGTGTTGCTTTTTCGAGGATTAAGACACGTATCTTTGAGCACTTGGACTGTCTTCATTTTCCTAGCAGCTCTTCTTCAATCTAGCCTTTACGTAACAGCCGAAACAGCACAGATATCGGCGGCAGTATGTAACTGTGCATTGACACCCAGTGACCCTCTTAGCACAGAACACTTTGGACTGATTTGGACTGTGCATTTTATGTGTTTTTCAGGCCGGTCTTCTTGGTGTATTAGCACAAAAACATAATCCCTTGGTTAAAGGGTTATGCCTTCATTTAATTCATTATCTATGATATTGTATGAGGCATATGAATCACTACTAATAGGGAATTAAAGTGCGGTGGTAAAGGCTGGATTTTTGGGACGGCTAGCTGCATAGCTGTGGTCCTGAACGTGCCTTGGTCCAGAGAAGCTGTTCTGATAGCCACTGTGCTCCTTTTTTAGTTTATCACTTTTAGAGGAGTTCGACTGTAGCTGCAATGAGCTGGAGGTCCTTCCGCCCACCATCGGCTACCTCCACAACCTACGGACATTCGCTGCTGACGAGAACTTCCTCTCGGAATTGCCCAGAGAGGTAAGGCTCACTGGTCCATATGGTTTGTTATTCTAATTAACAGGCATCAAGTGTGATTTAATGGAGGACAGCAAATAAAATGTGTAGCTGGCTGATAGTAATCAATTTAAATATGAAGAGAAAATTATGATCACATTATAGGGGATTCCGTATATCAGGCGATTTGGAGATACAGGTGTATATTTTGAGACAGTAAACCATACATAAAGGGTCAGGCCATATTACTGTTTACATGTTAGGTAATGGAAAAGAGGAAGCCACATCACTGGTCACATGTCTGGGAATAGGGAGGGTGAAGCCACATCACTGGTCACATGTCTGGGAATAGGGAGGGTGAAGCCACATCACTGGTCACATGTCTGGGAATAGGGAGGGTGAAGCCACATTACTGGTCACATGTCTGGGAATAGAAGCCTAATGTAATGGCCAAACTTCTGCTCCATTATACATGCACTGATTGGATGTACTTCAGCTGCCCACATTGCTGGAAGCTTCCAGCTTAACTGAAGTGGAACAGGGTGGTGTGGCTGCCTCAAAATGCTTCATATCAGACTAAACCAGCCAGATGTAGAAAGTACAGTAGGCACATTAAAACACCACTATCAAAGAGGCGCATATGAGTGTAGAGGCTTCTGTTTTTTGTGCCATTTTGTTTGAAAAAACAAGCATGCCATCTCCTGGGTGTCCTAGCAGTGATGCTGAAAAGGAAAGCTGTGTACTCTGGTAAAAAATAACCACCATGCTATTGTCCACCGCAGGATATATGAGAGCGCAGTAACGCAGCACGGCCATCACAAGCTTTTTCCCTTTCACTTGTGTTTGCAGATCGGGAACTGTAAGAACGTCACGGTCATGTCTCTCCGCTCCAACAAGCTGGAGTTCCTGCCCGAGGAGATCGGCCAGATGACCAAGCTGCGCGTCCTCAACCTCAGCGACAACAGGTGCCCGCCGCCAACATCCCGGGATGCCCCCCGCCCCCCTACAAACACATCCTCCATCATTAATACCGCAGCTAAAGCTGTACAAATGATAAATATCTGTGGGCCCTGAATGCAGGCTATCATGCTCCATTTTGCGTGAGTAGAAAGCTGTTATTAAAGGAGAGATTTGTAATTAAGAATCCTGATTATAAACTGTAGCAGACAAGCCCCTGGTACATTCTTTTGTGCATTATACTTACCGCCATTTGGTCCCAGCACTTGGCCTGTATGATGTACACATTACTCATTCCTCAATGGCAACCCAGCGGCCTTCCCCGAAATTACACAAGCTCCTTTAAGCTCTCACGGGCTTTGACGTTCGTATGCTCTCGTGAGACACGCCTAGCATGGTCGAGCGCTCTAGCTGCGCAGATTTCATCCCAACCGAGGTGCATCATGTTATTATTTTTCTTTATTAGCTCATTAAGATAACAGAAGTACCTCCCCCAGCCCACCAGCCTCATTAAGGAAGCCGTTTATGAGATATTTGGATGCTCGGCCTGCGATTAAACCAACGTGGGGTGATTAGACCGCGCTAAATAACAGCCTGGCTTAGCTAGCACACGGCTGAGGGGACGATGCGGAATGAGCAGGAGCTGCTTGTAGCCGAGGGCCCCGTCTCCACTGCAAGACAGACCGCGATGAACCGGCTCCCGTCACATTTGGCCAAGTAGGCGGTGACAGGCACTGCTGGCAGCTAAGCGTTTCAAAGGAGCGCTCTCTGTATCCTGTGATGGTTCCAGGCAGATACGGGGGCTGTAAAAATAATCACAGTGTCATTCTGAATTTACGTGTATAATGGAAACATGCGCTGGATTAGCCTTGAAGGTATCTGAGGAGTCATCCCAATTATCCTGTGTCCTTGTCACTGGTCAGGAAGTTTTCATTTTTGTACGTTGGAAGGTCATGCAGACAGTAAGACATTAGCTATTAGAGAGACTAATTATGGCAATAAATCAAATTTGCAATTTTGGGCCCTTCGTTTTTCATGTTCTGTCTTTTTAAATCCCATAAGAGCTTTTTTATATGAAATGGACTGCCTTGCTTTCTTAAGAGCTTAGAATATATATTTATACATATATATATTTATATATATAGAGAGAGAGAGAGAGAGAGAGAAACGCTCTGCTCATACAGATGCTGTTTTGCTCTTGTTCTCTAACAGGTTAAAGAACTTACCGTTCACTTTCACAAAACTGAAGGATCTCGCTGCACTTTGGTTATCAGACAATCAGGTGTGTTTGTATGTATCTACTGTCTCCAGGGCATTATTTTATGCTCCTATGATAGTTTTCATTATAAAATAGTGTTTATTATAAAGTCCATATTGTATTATACACTGTCTCATATCGCTCTCACTGTGTGTAAGTTTGCGCCTTTTACTATATTAGTCCTCTTGGATGCACCTAACCCGTCATTTTACCTCCCTCATTATTGCATCTGTGTTTATCACTATTGTTTATGTATTTATTTCCCACATGTACTTGTCATAAATGCTCCTGCTGTATATGTTGCATTGTGTTTGGCACTCTGCACATAAGAATTCCACTCACTTTGTATGTTTGTGTAAACTGTAATGTGACAGTAGACCTGAATACGACTATGAATCTAAAAGCAGGTATTTGAATGAACCGTCCATGGAAACCACCCAAAAATGATTACAGTTCGCATGCATGCATCAGAGTGTGTGAATGATTTCCCTTATATAGGGATGGCAGCTCTTGCTGTAACGCAAAGCACTGCATCGCATAAATGTGACTTGCGATCCCTTTGTGCCATTGCAGTCCAAAGCCCTTATCCCTCTTCAGACGGAGGCCCACCCAGAGACCAAGCAGAGGGTCCTCACCAATTACATGTTTCCTCAGCAGCCGCGCCATGATGAAGGTTGACCTACAGCGCCCCCTGTTGGCTCTCGTGTTGTGACAGACAGCCTCTCATCACCAGGAGCATTCACATTTGGGGTTGAGGGTCAAACCCAGGCTCTTTCATATGGAGTTATACCTGTACAGTAGAGCTGTGACGTATTTACGTCTTTGGAGCTCTAGGTAGCTCTACAGAGAGCCTTGGGGAAGAAGCAGGTGGTGAAACAGACCGGCATGTCAGGGGTCTAGGTGACATCAGCTTTAGCAGCTGATTTCTGCAGCGGCCCTGTTTGGGGGACCTTAAACAAAATACAGCATTTTCCAGACTGCGAGCGACAGATGTTTAAGCCAGTATCTTTCAGTCTAGTCCTCAGAGATTCTGGACAGTCCACATTTTTGCTCCTTCCCAGCTCCCGGAGGGAGCAAAAATGAGGACTGTCTAGCAGGGGGCTGGGAGGGAGCGAAAACATGCACCATCGGGGGAGTCCCGGGAAACACAATTTGGTTTGAGCAAATTGTATGACAACGTATGTTTTTTAAAAAAAAAAAAAAAAAAACTGAAGATACAATACATTGTAAACTGTTTAAAAGAAAAAAAATAACTTTAAACATCTGTTCTGTGGCCACCTTCAACTCTTAAAAACTGGAGTTACTGACCCATGTGACCAGTTTGCTTAAAATGACACATAGGTTCTGGTAGGCATTTAATCTTGATATCTATAAATGTCCCAGAGCTATCCAAAATATTAAAGTAAATTTTAATAGTATAAAAATGAAATCATTCAGTGTTTTAAGGATGGTTAGACCATCAATAGTTAAGTGCAGATTGGCATGGTGAATAGAAGCAGCAGTACCAGAGTTCGCTCTGATGGTGCCCGTTTTTGTCTCATACAGATTACCAATCAGACAGCGACAGCTTTAACCCCACCCTGTGGGAGGAGCAGAGGCAGCAGCGAATGACAGTGGCCTTCGAATTTGAGGAGAAGAAGGATGACGAGGACAGCTCCGGCAAAGTCAAGGTAGTCACATTGGCCAGTTTCACACTGTGGCCGCCACTGTCCCGTGTTTGTCCAGCACACTGCCCTTTCGCAGCTGGGTTCCACGATGGAGGGATTACTGAGGATGAAGAGAAGAGAGTCATATTGGTGATAACATAATAGTCATAATAGTGATTAGGCGCAGTAGCATTTGCTACATCCAACAGGCAGCACAAGACCAACTCCTGGATGTGCAGTTATGATGAAAACGCTGGTCAGGCCGCTTAGATGAGAATCCGTCTCAGCAGGAGCCTTTGGTGCTGGCTCTCAGTGTCATGAGTATTGGCTTCTTAGGAGCATTGACTTATTTTTATTAATGTGTTACATGCAAAGCCCCCTTATGAGCTGGCAAAGTACATCTGTTTCGTTGGAAGGTTGTTATATAGTGCAGACCACTGCCACTACGGTCCCTCCAGATGACCTCTCTTTTTTTAATGAAAGCTTCATCATCTTTCTCAGATGCTCTTGGGTTAATGTTGGGGGGGGATGTGCTTTTGCATGTTAAGCCTCTATACATGTGACCAGAAAGTTGCTGGTTCACATCCCATACCTAGCAGAGTGATGTCATCACTGGGCCCTCGAGCAAGGTCCTTTACCTCCAATTCCTGCCAAGACACTGGCTGACCCTGTTCTCTGACCCCTACTTCTTCATGTTGCTTTAGACAAAACTGTATGCAAAATAAATGTAAAAATATGCAAAATGAGTTCAACCTGTCACACAGAGCCCGCAAGAAAGCTTAATATCTCATGCATAAGTATTATGTTTTTTTCTTGTATTCTGAAGCTGGCTTGTAGTATCGTAGAATATTTATATTGAGTAAATTTTCTTTGAGACAGAGAATCCTTTAAAAAATGGACTTTTTTTAAATGTTCCTAAGTGTTTAAATTTCTGCGAGAATAATGATAGCTGAAGGTTATGTTACGTGGTACAGTCAGGCTTATATAGGGATGATTACAGGCAAAGAGGACGCCTACTCTTATATAAGGATTTAAAAACAGCACAGATACCATATTTATACCGATAACCTTGAAAAATAATTGCATGTTAAGTCAAGAGCTGTGTTAAGGTCCTGTTCTCAGGTAAAATGTATCCCCAATCCCACGGGTGTTGGTCAGGGCTGCATGATGAGCAGTGGCAGGGCGGACGTTCTCGCCGTCTTCACGCTGTGTACCTCCACTCAGGTGGAGATCAATCTGAAGCGCTACCCTACCCCTTACCCAGAAGACCTGAAAAACATGGTGAAGTCAGTGCAGAACTTGGTGGGAAAGACTAGTCATGCACTGAGCACTGAGAAGTGCTCCTCTGGGACCAACATGGAGCACCATGCCGTGGACAAGTATGAAGCCAAGTGGCCCATGGCACCTAAGGAGGTAACGCTCAGGACACCACTGGGCAGGGGAACCACGCGTGTGATGCACGGATGACTGTTCTCCATAGCTAGTGCTCTGCTAGTTGTAGCTCATGACACGTCTACCAAGAGCTTTAAAACCAGAATGGAAATCTGAACATCATCTATATGTGGCAGTCTGTGGTCGAGCTTGACATCTGTTCCTTCTAAAATCAGGTGATGGATAGAGATGCCAAAGACTTCCCGAAAAGTCAGATGACAGAGCAGGGTAACATCCATAACTCTGTCATGGAGATCCCAAAGCGCAAGGAGAAGGAGGATTTGACTGAAAGCTCAGAGGTACTATTCCCATGTAATTGCAGATGATATTAGGTCAGTGTCACTTGTCAAGTCCATAAAATAGAAAAGTGATAATAAATTAGCAGTGCACCTAAGAAACGGTATGTGAATTTTATTGATAATATTTTTTTTATTATATCTTTACCCCAAAGTAATGGAGTAAACACCAAACCCTACAGAACTGGCTTGAAATTATAAGATGTATTGAAGGTGTGTTAGTGGAGAATGTATAATGGCCTCATTTGTATTCTGGGAATGGGTATTTTTTTTGAATACTAGATAGATGTGGCATGTCGGGGGATGGTACGTCAGTGTTAAAGCATCTATTCAGTGCTGCTCTGCAGCTCAGCAGGCATTTCTGAGGGTGTGTAATTGAAGCTGGGATTTTGTAGGTGAAACCTGCAGAGATCAGGAGAACCTTTCATCTCTCAAATGCTCTGACCGCCTGATGGCTACATTGTAAGCATTCCTGATGTGACTGGCCATTAGTTTATTTTCTCCTCTGTCTAACTGTACTTTATAGGATGCCTAATACTTCTTAATATATCAACATTCACATAAAAGAAATGTATTTGCTAAAGGAATGGCAGCTGGTGTTAAAATGCATCATTCATGCATCATTCAACCATCCACCAAACTAGAGAGTCCATGGAACAGTTTCTATAACAGTAATGTGAAATAAGTGTTGTTTAATATTTCTATATGTGCTTTCTAATATTTGCCATACTCTTCTGAAGATGACTGGGGACATTAAAGGATTATTATTATTATTATTATTATTATTATTATTATTATTATTATTAGTAGTAGTAGTAGTAGTAGTAGTATCGTTTTTGGCTGTGCTGTTAGTGTTCCTGTTGTTTTGCTGACATTGATGAAGTTTTAAAGCCCAGAGCAGTGGCCCAGATGTTTTGTACAGTCTATAATGCTTATAACGCCCGGGGATGGATATACAGATATTTGAGAGATATAGTACAGTATGCTGAAGATATCTTGTAAACATGCTGGTCTATGTAGTTGAGGAGTGTTTATCGCGGTCAAGAGGAGGCAGCTGGAGACAGATGGGTCAGATTCACTGTCCTGCAGTGTCTGGGCCCCTCACCAGCCCTAGAGGATGGTCACTTTCTGAAAGTCTTAGAGAGTTTATCAATAAGCTTCCCAGTAGCATTCATTTCCATTCATTTAGGCAGAAACGCTCACCTCCACCTACACAAAGCCTCACTGTATGGAATATCCGGCTGCACCCTCCGCAGACCAAACGAAATGTCTGGCCTGTCTCTCTTTTCATCGCCACATGAGTTTGTGTGATGCTTTTTCCTCCCCAAGCCACACAAGTGACCCCGCCCCAAACAAAAAAAATTATAAATGCTGGAACCAGATTGGGGTATGGGGACAGGATTGCCATTACACATCCTTCTAAATATCACACATTTTGCTTTCTAATTCCATGGATTTCCTTCCCATTCTTTGTTTGTTTGTTTGTTTGTTTGTGTTTCTTTCTGTGTTTGTCTGTTTGTTTTGATTAGATTTCTTTTCACCGCGTCGATACCAAGCTGCCACAGCCAGAGAACATGAACCTGTCCGTAACATCTTCCTGTTTCTGCCTCATAGTAAGTGGCTGTCAAATCAGACGACCCAGATTCACGCCTTGGATTGCAGCAGATTCAGCCTTTTCAACCTCAGAGAATCACTGCACTGTTTGGCTGCTATACATGGTTTTAAATGAAATGCTAATGAGTTCTAGACTGGAGGTGTTAGGGTAAAACAAGTAGCTTGGAAACGGACTGTCTGAAACCTCAAATTAGATTAACACTTTTGCGTCAGCATACTGATCTTATCAAACTTGCATGTTGCTTTCACACCTTCCATTGACAGTCAGGCCAGTGTGTGACACCTTTATGATTACAGTAGTCTCTCCGGTTCCATGAGTGATACGATAATATATGAACCATCTGCAGAACCCATATATAACGTGACTTTCCTGTACATGCACATGGTAAAGATGAATTACACTGTGAGACATTACAGTACCAACATTAAATACAGTAATAGTAAAGTGCATTATACTTTATTATACTGTACTGTACTGTCTATTGAATGAAAGGGTTTCTGAGGTTGTAGCCTCATTTTCATGAGATGATATAGCAATGAAAAGATATTACGTATCAAGGGATGACGGAGCAATGAAAGTCGTGCTTTTTATACCACTCAAAGGCCGAAGGAACAATGAAAACACATGGGCTACTGTTACGCATCTTACAATTTTTCGGACCACGGTAACTGAAACCGTGGATACTACTGTACTAGACAGCACATTAAATATCAGCCCATCTTTGAGGAGGAAAAGGTACAGTGATGTAGCCTAAGGGTTCGCCACATGTGAGTTTTTCAGAAAGAAGCAACTCACAGAAAAACAGGGCTTCCTACAGGGTAGTTGCTGGTTTGATCACAGCGCCACCAGGTGAAGTAATGTTGATGCAAGCTTCATTTTCTGTTGAGCTGGGAATGCGACGCATTTTCCCTAGAGAACCTAATGGAATAGCCAAGTCTACATTTAGTGCAATGGGAACTATAGGTTAATGTATAAAAACACATGTAATGAAATCAAATGTTTTATATAGCAGCTATAAATTCGAATGAAAAGTTCTTGGTTGACTTTGTATTGTGTACAAGCATGTGGCACTGAAGTTGGTATGCAGTCCTCATGAAGTAACACCAGGGTATGGAGTTGGGAAATCAGAGGAGAGCACTTCTGTGTACAAAATGACCTGCATTATTAAGAGAAAAATGTAATGGTCTGAAGACATACTTCAGACTTGTTTCTCAGGTGACTTTTTTATTATCGGTCACATGCAGTAGGTGACACAAGATTACTCCATTTCAAAGAGCACTAGTATGAAGTAACTGTTGGACTGCAAATGACTGTTGACCAGAAATAACAAATCTCTGGGTTAGAGTTCTTGTTGTAGTCCCAAACAAGGATGCTAACCTATATGCAGTGAAACTGTAAGATACGTAGACATATTTTCAATTCAAAATAAACAAAAAACTGACTCTTTATACTTAACTGGTTGACTGAAACAAAATCTTGGTCCGGATTTGAACTCTCTGGACCTGAAATCTCCAGCTCTGCAAATTACTCTATATATGTTTTAAAAATCCACCCATCTTCCAAACGCTGATCATGAATAAGCTCACAGAGGGCCTGGACTACACCCTGGACAGGATGCCATACACACACAACCAAACACTAAGGCAAGATGTGTTTCAAATTTTATTGTCACCTATTCGGGAAACTCAGTGAAATTACTGTGCCAGGGCCGGCGGGTGGGGACAAAGGACAGACAGCAGGGCTGTACGGGACAAGACAGTACAATTTAAGACTAAAAAAATGTGATGATAAGTAGGGTTTGAGGTAGCCATGCGGGATGCGTCAATAGGTAACGGTGTAAAGTGCAGATCCGAAATTAGTTTAAATGCAGTGTTCTTAGACACACACTGCAGAGGTTTGGCTCAAACCCACAAGCCTAGAGGGATGAGGCTACAGTACTGTATACTGAGGTCCCGCGCTGGTGTTTTTTTTAGAAATATGATTTAGGGTGTGATGTTAAAATTGAATCATATCATTTTAGAAGCTGTGGAAGTTGAAAGGAGATACTGTGGAAGCTAATGTGACTATACACAGAATTATTCATTATTATTGTTGTTGTTTTGTTGTTGTGGTTGTTGTCAGTGATGTCATCATCATTGGTGATGATGATAATAATAATAATGATAATAATATATCATTTTTCTTGTAACAGCTACTTTTATCAGCTCTGGGAGTCTCTTCTGCTGGCGTCCCTTGTACATTCTCCCAGTTCTAATATATCCTTCCATAAAATGCGCTGAACAATACCTGAGTGTCACCCCTCTGTTCACCTGTCGTGTTGGCAATTTCTGGCAAAGGCATGGCCTGTTTGTACAGATCACAGTAACCCCAGAAATGCAATTCTCTTTGGCGGAAAAAGAATTATGTTAATGCCTTAAAGGGGAATTCACCCAAAAACTGTGTCAGTTCCTGACATGTTCAAATTATATTGTACTATTTAAATCCATTGTAGAAAACTAGTCATTTATAGAATGCCAATCCATAATTGGGCAAACACCCATTCACTCAGTCATACACAAAAGGTTATGTATTCAGGTAAAATTCATATACTGTGTAACATGCTAGCACCTACAGTATTTACTGTAGTATCTGCACCCACCTCATTTTTCCTGATTGCCATGTGTCACTATGATTGACTTTTTAAACGAATGTTTCTAGTAACATTGAATTAGAGGAAGAACTCGCCTATATATTTCTGGCTTTGCATGTATTGGTGGTGCTATGGACAGAAAGGAAGAAATGCACACTGGGAAATGAAACCCGTCTACCAGCAGTAATTAAAACAGCAGGAAGCAGAAGAAACTGCATGTTTTGATATGTTGTTAAAATGATTCGGCACAGTATAGATAGTAACAGTGTAGATTCCTGCTATATGGAACAGCAAGAGTAACAGTAAATGATCAGATTTGGAAGGAGCCCTCTGTTGGTGTCTTTCCACAGGATTCCCTTGGAGGCTCTCCTAATGACATCCGCATTTCTGACATGCGACCCACTTTGGTGGAGACCTCTATGTACAAACCAAAGGTTGTCTTACTAGGCAAAGATAAGAAAGGTGAGTGTTCCTTGTGGTTTTTTTTTTGCATCTTTAGCTTTTAAAAAGTTGTAATTGTACCATGTTTGTTAAACACAGTCCCCACATAAGTATCTATTTACGCCATAATCTTTTTTATAACGTAATAGAAACAAAAAATGTGTTGGTCATTGTCATAAAGCGATTTCGCTGGCACCCCCAGTCTGAGGCAAAGGGAAACTGGCTGGCAAGTCAGAGCCCCTCAGAAACTGGCACCCTGGCAGCCGCCTGTATTGCCTATAGGATTGTCCCGCCCTGAGGGCTGCAGTTATATTTTGGTATTTAAATGCTACTCGTATTTAAAAAATCAAACAAAAGTTTGTATTCTAAACCCTAAAGTTTAATTGAACATATGCATGACAGTAGCCCAGTCAACCAGTATGTATAGTATTATAATTAAGGATTATTATTAAAATATATTGGCATAAAAATGTGCATTTCAGCATAACATCATTCGGCACTGCACTTCTGATTTACACATAGTATTTGGTGATTATATTTCCTTAGGGGAGTGTTATTGCATTTAAATATACGGAACCTTGGTTTTGTGTGTCAGAGTCGACGGATGAATCAGATGCAGAAAAAATGCACGGCCTGAACAACAGTGGATCGTCAGCGACCTACTCGGACTACTCGCCTTCACAGGGCTCCTCCGGCTCGTCCAATCCCCCGGGCACGGTGTCCGCTCTCCAGCCGGTCGGAAAGGAAGGAGTGTCCCAAACGCACTGGACTAACAGGTGGAGAGTCTGCACAGAGCTACTGCAGTCACACTCCTGCATGTTTCCAGGGGTTTCTGATGAGCCTCTTGGCCAGTGAAGGTTCCACCCTTTATAGGTTGGCTAGCATTTTGAGTAGGATGCCATGTATTAATCCATGACCATGCATTTTCCTAATCATTCGCCTGGGGGGCGGGTTAGACTTTTTATCCACAAGCGTCACTTGATCAGGGATCTGTGGGTCCTCATTGCCTGGCATTGTGTGCCCAGGTTGGCGCTACTTCACAGCAGCTTGCGGTGAGTAGTGAGAAATGAGCGTGTTTGACTTGGCGAGAGCGTCGGCCATGTGCCCAGCTTGCCACTAGTGCATCCAGGTGGGTGTGGAAAGCTCAATCAGCCGCAGAGCGGCAACGGGCCAGAAGCTGAAAGAAATAACTGCTGAAATCTAATAAGTATTATGGGTAACTTTCACATTATGACTCTCCACAATCTCATATCTCTAATACTGATGAAAAATCTGATGTTTCATGCCTTATGTAGCTGTTGGTGATGTCTGTACCCTGAGAGGATTGTCATTACAGCCCATGCACTGTAATGAACACAGTGCTTGCTATCTGCATATATGTTTTTCACATTAAACTCTGTGCTGAAACATCACAGATTTGCCCTGAGTTGGAAATTCACTGTCACACATTATAAAAAATGCAGTGGTAGATAAAAAAATGTAATGCTCTAATTTGTTAATTTAATAATAATAACACTGATGATCCAGTTTCTCGGTCTTGGACTGATTATGCGTTATCAGTAAGTACTCCTCAACTTTACGCCAAGGAAAGGAAGGTTCTGAGAAAGAGTGGCCCAGTCCAGGCTTAAATCTGGAACAAAGGTTAACAGAGCTGTGCAGGGCTGTGCAGGTCTGGGACCCATTATGCAGCATTGAAATACTGTATAGCATCAAAATTCCGTTTATGTAATCACTCGCAGAAAATGAGTACTTATTCTAAAGAACCAATTTTACAGATAAATACTGAACTTTATTTTCACCAATAGGATTTTATTAAACTTCAGTTGAAACTTTTTCTTCATAAATAGGTGTCAGGTTTGTTTATGACACAAAGGTTGAAAAGCCACATTGGTGGCATCAGCAGTATTACCTGCTTTTAAAGTACAGTGGTACCTCGGTTCTCAGACTCACTAGAACTCGAATTTCTTGAAAGTCGAACAAACCAGTTTGACCTAGAACTCGATCTGAATATCAGAAATCAA
>JAODJU010000033.1:23510716-23584095 GCA_026776725.1 Gnathonemus echidnorhynchus
CTGCTCCTGGTATTTACCTGAGAACAGGTGTGGCTCATCAGAAGCCGGGTAGGATAGAAAACCTACTGGATAGTAGCCCTTCAGGACCGGAGTTGGTGACCCCTGCTTTATTGATTCTGCTTCTAACACCAACATGCTGCTCCTCCAAACAGTGAATCACATGGCTGCAGTTGAGTACATACAGCACACAGACAGGGTCAGGAGGTTAGGCAAAGCAGTCAGATGGCTAAGACATGTAACGTGACTGATTTTCAAAACGGTTTGATTCTTGGTGCCTGATGTGGTTCTCAGAAACAGCCCTCTTCCTGTGATTTTCATGCACTACAATGTCTAGAGTTTACAGAGATTGATGAGATAAGCAAAAAGACATGTCGATGGATGAAAAGACCTTGTTAATGAGAGTGTTTAACAAGTCTGGCCATTCTCCTCAGACGTAATAGGAAGAAATAAATAACAGCTCCACATAACAGTGGTGTGTAGAAAGGCTTCTCTGAACACACAACCTGTCTGCCCTTGAAGCGGTTCTGGAGTGGGTTCTATGCAGTACTAGCGTGGTGTACCTAATAATGTGGCTTACTTGAGTGAAATACATTACCACACACACATTGACATTTCTGTGCAAAACTCTCAGTCAAAGAAAATTGTTTAAATGATCTTAATGTTGACATTAAAGTATATTATGACTGTCAAAGTCTGTCAGCTTAGCCATTTCTCCTAAAGTCACCCCACATACGATACAAGAAACATGAGAAACAGAGATCACTGCGAGGTCACTGTGAGATATCACATGAGAAGCTGCCATAAACTGTTTTTTTGCGTCCTCCAATCCAACATATATATTATGCATTTATGAGTTACTAAACTTTTTGTGTGTGATCTGCTGGCCTTTGCTTGTTATCTGCGGCTTTCATGAACTCCCAAAAAAATTCCCATTTAATTTCTTATGCTGACCCCACAATATATATCAAAAGCATGATGGAGAAAGTCACGATGCAGAAAAGTCGACTGTATATCAATATTGGTTTGCCAATTTGATATTTATTGTGATTTTTTTTAAAATAGTTTTTGCTGAAGAGCATTGTATGTCTACGTTTAAAGTGAAGGGCTGTAACGGTAAACATGTAACTGAAAGACACACAACAAACGTCATTTTCAGTTAGTAACAGGCAATGAAGCAAAATAATGCATTTATTGACATGGGTAGAACCTAGATTCACAACTAGATGTTCAACACTGAAAGCATTATGTTAATTGTGGCTTTGAGTTGGTTATGGCCAGTGCTGGAGAGTACTAGTTTGGGACATTAAATTACACCAACACTAGAGAGAGTAGCTGATAAGAAGCCAGACTGTCTGTTGGCTCTGAAATACCAAGCTCGCATATGTTGCTGGAAACACATCCAACATGTTAAGTTATTTGATACATCATTATCCAAGTATGTGTATGACTGGAGCAGGACAGAAACAGCCTCTGCAAGTTAGTCTCCCTGTGGCAGTTAAGTCACTTTTGCCAGGAAATTCAGGCTGTGCCAAAAATATACCTAATATACCTTTATCGCTACAGATATGTTATGGTGGTTGATGGATGCCCATGAGGTGACACTTCTCTGGTCATGGGTGACTTCAGTGTGACCACTGGCACTGACAGGGCTGGCTGTAAGGACTGTGTCAGTCCCCATGGGTCTGACGATTGAGGTGAAAGTGGCTTCATGTTCCTAGACTTCACATAGCTTGGAGGCTGCAGGTCGCTGGATCCTGGTTCCAGCCAGCGCCCTGAGCTGCATCATTGGACTTGGTACTCCAATACTGGTGCGGCAAGATTGATCACATCCTCGTGGGCAGATGCTGGAGACTTCTGCAGAACTGCAGGGTCTATGGAAGTGCCGAGTTTGTGAATTCTGACCACAGACTTGTTGCTACTCTGAAGATTTAGCTTAGGTCAAGTAGGCTACCACCTACTAGGAGAATGAGGCTGGACCTGGCCAGACCCCAAGATGTTTCTAATGATTTTGCATGCAGTTTATGTGAGGAACTTGGAGACTTGGGTGCAACTGCCGTTTCTTATGTGATGTGGGAGACTCTGTGACAAGACCCTGAAGGTTGCTGAGAGTTGTGTTGGTGTTGCCGGTGTTCCCAGAAGGTGGTGTTTCATCTCACAGTGGATCCTGGATATTATCAAGAGGAGTCACAGTGCATGGCTTGATGGCAACTCCAGTCTGTACCAGGAACTGAGAAGGATGACTGTGAGGCCAGATAAGAAGTGCGAACATGTATATCGGCAGATTTTCTTTGCAACCTTTCAATGTATTTGAATATTTCGTAAATTCTTTTGTAAATTTTCGTAAAGTATTGTTGATCAAGCTGCCCTGACATCCTCAGACTTTGCAGGATCCCCCCAAAGTTGCTGGACATTATGGCTGCCCTGTACGCTGACACTGTGAATGATGTTCAGAGTGCAGGCAGAACCTCTGCGTTCTTCACAGTTGATTCTGAGGTTCTTCCCCCTACAATGCTTACATGGACTGGGTGTTGGGCAGGGTCGTGGGGTCCAGAGGCTGTGGCACATCTGTTGGTTGATGATGCTGTGATCTTCAGAGTCAATGGAGGCTCTGATAGGGGCTCTGGATTGCGGATGTCTTGGATAAAAGCCAAGATGCAGGCCTTTAATGACCTCTTAGCTGCAGCCATCAGTAATGCGTCTCTCTGCCGAGGGAATGCCGACAGCAGAGGTTCATTTACCCTGGTAGAGACATTTTTGTCTCTGTGACTCTTCCGATGCTGTCAGTAGACAGATTGGGAGAGCATGGAGGGTCATGAGGTTGCTGGAAAGTATGGTCCTCCTGATATCTTTGCAAGAGAAGTCTTTAGAGTTTTTAGAGTCCGTTTTGCTGTGTGGCTGCAAGACATAGACGCTATCCAGTGACCTGAGATGAAGACTGGACTGCTTTGGTACTATGTCTCTTCGGAGAATCCTTAGGTACTGCTGGTTTGACTTTGTGTTGAATGAGCGGTTGCTAAGGGACCCCCAAATGAGGCCCATTCGCAACACTGTAAGGAAGCATCAGTTATGGCACTACAGCCACGGCATTTCCCTGGTCTGGCTCACAGGATCCTCATTGCTGAGGACCCAAGTGGCTGGACCAATTTTCGGAGGGTGGGACTGGACCGCATGTTGGCCTGGGGGTCGCCAACTGGGATGCGGAGGTGTTTTGTCTTGTGGTGGGTGCGGCAACGCGCTCCGTCAGTGCATGCTCCCCAGCCTGACCTGACATATGTGTCTGTAATACCGATTTTATGTGCATTTTTTGCAAGGATAATGCATGATGAAACCGGAAAATTACTCCAATTCCATGAATGCTACCAGGTTCCATTTAAAGAACTGTTTATAATATGATATATTCCCTCATTTTACAGTAAGAATAATGAAACCTGTCAGGTTTGGTCAGTCTGGTGGTTTGAAATTAAAAAAACCTATATTATTTAATACGAAATGTTAATCTGTGTAGTCTATGTAGTGTTGCAAGGGATGGAAAATTTAGATTTTTTTATACTGTCAGGAAAAAATTGTGATGTTCCAGTGGGGCAACAGAAAATCTTGTTTTGTTAAAAATTCATTCAATTGTCTATTTCGGTGTGTGATTGTAGTGTCATTGCCATATCTCGAATGGTAATGTAACAGCAGGCTGTGATTAACCTGGCTTTTACAGTGTTGTTATTGCGCCCTCTGTTGGTTGCCTGCTAGTCATGCATTTCCCCTAGTGCCTGCATCTCTTCACCGTTTGACCTGCTGCCTAATGACTCGCCTGACTTACCCCCTGGCAGACGCAGACAATGATCATGACCTCCACGTCCGTCACACCACCACACCGCTCTGCCCGCGACCAGCAGTACGAAGGGCCCATGAACAAGATCTCCATCCAGCAGTACCACTCCCCGCTGCCCATGGCCATCTCAGCCACCAGCCCCCGGCCCCAGAGTGCCCACTGCCTCATTCAGACCAAAGGGCAGAAGAGCATGGACGGCTACCAGGAGCAGGTTGGTCTCCCTTTCTGCCGCCCTCAGGATGTTGCTATGAGAAGATGCTAACACTGTGCACCTGGCAACATGGACTGTGGCATTTAAGCTTCAGCCCTCAAGATTAGCTGTACTCTCTCCAAATTTAAATCTTTTGGGTAGAACTCCAGAATGAACATACACTTGAAAGTTTCTAATGCCATGATATGAAATATACATGCTAATTCAATTTCCTGCTAATTAGAAAAGGATATTTGGCTTAATAGTGCCATTTTTACATTCCTCTGCTTTGTAAAGTGGTTGTTGGTATGTTGGTCAGTGCAGTTTTAGCCAATACCATGTCATCTCTACGATACTATAAGACAAAATGAATATAGTATAATTTATGATCCAAAGGGAAAATCTTTTATAGAGCAGCGAGGTACATAAAGTACACAGATACAAACATGTAATGCAAAACAAAGACAAAGTGCAAAGATAGACCACAATGCAAACAAGAACAAATGGTGCAAACAGTACAAGGTATACAAAGAGAACGTGGTGATGTTTGATCAGTTAATGCGGTAACTGTGCCCTGGACAGCTCTGCGTGAGGATAGAGAAGAGCCCGGGGTTAGGCTTCAGCATCTCAGGGGGCATCAGCGGTCAGGGGAACCCCTTCAAGCCTTCCGACATGGTAAGACCGAGCTTCTCCATCTCGCCCAATGCCGGCACTTGGAGGTTAGGGCCAAAGCTGTGTGTGAATTCTGCAGGCTGCACCCTTATTGCTGTACTTTATGGGTTAAATTGCATGTTTTGCTGGGTGCAGAATAATAATTCCCATAATTCCAAAAGGGACAGACCCAGAGGCATTTCTGGTAGATGTAAGCATGTTGGTTTTCAGCTGGCGTTGTTCTTGTGGCGGTAAGTACAGTGGCAAAGTATTGAAAATATTTTGCCAGTGTTTTCATTTTCACCTACCATACTCCATTTGACATTCTTTAATATAGTATTTTTATGAATAGTCTATCTGTGAACACATTGCTGAGCCACCTACCCATTCGTGTATGAGATCATTTTTTTATTTTTAAAAGCTCAGTCAGTAGTGTTGTCACCTCAGATATAATGGACATAATCTAGCAGAGTTTGCATGTTCTTCCTGTGCTTGCATGCNNNNAGATGATCACTAGGGGAATGGTACCTTCCTGATTTAAGCAAAATACAAAGGAATATTCCCGGAGAGAGGCCGTGCAGGTGTACATAGATCATTATAGAAAAATGCAGAGAATGCAAGATGCCTGACTTTATGATTCAAATCGATTACATATTCATAATGTGCTCCACTACAGTCTTTAGAAAATATGGAACATTTAAGACCTTTTCCTTAATAAAAGGAAGCAAGTTATGTCACGTGTGGAGCTGAGGAGCTCTGCAGCTAGTTGCCATGCCAGCCCTTGGAGCGCATGCACTTGTTTCGGTCTTAAGGTCAAGCCTGTCAGCCTCCGTCACACAAGTGAGAGCCAATGGCAGCCAGGCTATTTCGGTTTGGCCAGAATGTCAGTGCCTAAACACTTTGTTTAGATGTGTACTGGTTCCTGATTGGCTGTCCTGAGAATTGGGGGGCTTCCTCAGTGGGTGGTCGCCCTTTTGAATGGCACCAAACATATAGAAGCTGGCTAATGAGACAGCTTACAGAACAAGCACCCACCAGGGAAGAACAGAATAGAAAATGAGCAGTTTGTGCATTTTAAATATCAGTGGTTTGTTATAACCATATTTCTAGCTAATATCTAAATTCAGTAGTACATAGCAGTTAGAATGCCACACGTGAATATAGAGATCAAGATAAGTCATGTAAAATTAACAGATATGGAGGGAACAATAATGCCAAAGCAGTAAATCTGTCCTATAAAGGAACCCAGAGACCTAAACAGGTGATCAGAAATTTTCAGCACAGTTCCCAAAACAGTAACTCCTGAAGTATGTTGAGTCACTTGCTGTAATTCCTGCAATGTAAATTGTAACGTGATATAATGTATTTTCATAATGTAGAACCGTAAAAGTCTGTCTAGATAATGTAAATCCTGTTCTGTAGGTCATGCATGCCATGGGTTTACTATGGAAATGCATAGTAGCTTCATTATTTCATAATAATCAGTGATAATACATAATGTGATACAGTCTGTGCCATTACAATGCTGCTATGGAAATCTAAAACAATAAAAAATTCTGAAAACAGTTCAGGGTGAAAGCAGCTAAACACACCAGGGACCAGAAATTTCCAGGAGGTTCTCTGCTTGACTGAGGACCTGAATTTCTTCAGTAAAAATGTCAGCTGTAGTTGTTTAGATATTAACACCACACATCCTGGACCTAATAAGCTGTTTTCACACATGAAGTCTGGACATTGTCTGGAGTTGCCCTTTGACACATAACTGGAGATTGTCCATGTCAGACATGTTCACACCTACTGGAAATACTCCAGTTGGTATAGATGAGGGGCGCCGCTTGGGTAGAGCATGCAGGAGGCAGGACATGAAGCAAAAAGTGCACTTTGGAAATTGCAGTGTTTTATTCCCGAATCTCGTCATCTCTTCAGTTAGCCATGTTCCTTGAAGATCTACCCTTTATCTTCATCCTTGGATGTTTGCATTGTAACGTTTCCATGACCGTCACACGATAAAAATATGCCCACCCACTCGTGGTGAATTCTCCATAAGTCTCCCTGCTCCATTCACACATGGGGGTCAATCAGAAATTACCTGGTATGTGTATTAAAGAGCTAGCAAGGTAAAGTTCAGACGTTGCTTTTACAGAAACAGCACCTCCGGTTAATGTCGAGAAAATTTCAGGGTGGCTGTGTATGTCTGAAAGGGGCTTTATAAGTCTCATACTTCGGTTTGAGTTTTGAGTCTAATCGCGTTTTTTTCTGAGTGACCGTGAAGACAGATGCTTACAGTGGAAGATGTAGGTCTTTTATTTTATATTTACTGAATTTCCTTAAACATTATTTGATGATTTGGCTTATGAGTCAAAGTAATGCCAGGTCTGTATTTGTGGCAAAGTTTTTTTGAACCCAGTCTTGAATCCAATCTGTTCTTTCTGTCCAGGGAGATTGTATTTTTATGATAATTATGCAGTTATCTTCCTCATCAACAAGTGCGCAAGTAAACAATACATTTTAAGTGAATTTTTATTTTTATTTGGCATTAATAAACATGAGATATAGCACATGTAGATCACAAGTCAGACATTTTATATGGGCGTGGAATGATATCAGAATCCCTATAAAGGTTTTAATTTTTATTCCTGTATTAATTTGATCATTTCCACTGGATTGAAGCATCTAAAGAAATTTAAAGAAAAATTAAGCTGCAGGCATTTTCAGGTAATTATAGAGTGACTATGGGATGAATAAAAAGCAATATTATTTTAAATCCTTGGATTCCTTTTCTTGACAGTCATATATTATACAGTTCATCTATCACATAAGACCTGTCTGGGTGTTTATTTTTTTCTGTGTCTGCAAGCCTTCCTTGTACATAGGAGTACAGCAATGAGCAAGCCATCATGAATCGGACCATATTATCATGCACAAGGTCAGCAGAGCAAGGAATGTTTTATAATGTGTACAGTGAGTGTACAATACTTCTTGCTAATATTGCAGTGCATCCTCAGTTAGACGCACAAACTAAGACGGTGTCAGAAGCCTTCCAAAGGGATGTTGACTGCAATGCCACACACATCTCATATTTTAGATCAGATTGGCATCTGGCGTTTGCAGATATCACGACTGCATGCACTGTCATGTTCATAGAGGCATTGATGAATGCTCTTGGCCACATGGTACAGGTCATTATACTACGATAAAAATTCATTTGCAGGTGGACAAAGTTCCACCATGGAGAGGTGCACCTGATTGCCAGTGATGATCAAATGGTGCTCTCCTAAGCAAGAGACTCACTGAGGGCCAAGAAAACATACCTCACACCTCCAAGTCAAAACCGGCACATCACATGATGGACTCTTGGGGTTTTTCTCCATACCCCAGAACTCTTGGCATCATCCAGCATTAGGTACCAAGATTCATCAGAACAAACAATGTTTTTTTCCCACAATCCAAAGTTTTTGTTCATTAGCCAACTGCATCCCAAGTTTGTTTTTTTGGCTAAAGGAAGTTAAAATTTAAGGTTGATGGTTGCTAAATCCTCTTCCTGTCAAGGTGCAGTGAGTTGTCAACATTTAAATTTTTTTTTCAACAGTGATCCATTTTTGATCACTGGGTAGCATTTTTGAGGGGTGAACCATTTTTCACATGCAATATACACTTCTGATCTTAAAACTGGCACTTAATTCTTTATTCTTGACCATTCTCTCACACATACTCAGTCTGTCTCACACATACTCAGTTTGTTATGTCAGTTCTTCCCAAACCAGTCTCTTCCCCTTTACCTGCACTGATTGGAATGGATTTAGAAGGCGAGATCAATCCAGGATCCGCTCCTTTACTTATTTTCATCTTATCAGTCTCCTACAAGCAATTAGGGGACGTCCTTAATGTTTTGTAAGCTCAGTGTTCATCTAATAAACGCATACAGCTGACTCAGCTGCTGAGTTTGACAGCTATCTGACACTGATTTCTATAATCAGTATTTTTGTACCATTTCAGGTATTTTTTTGCTGTAAAGTCTACAAATTTTTCAAGCCTGATTATGTATGTTTTTCATGACATAATATATTTGTATATGTTACCTAGGGAAGTTTCTTTTTTGTAATCTGCAGTTTTTTGTTAGAAATATACTGTAGTTAAATGCAAAAATGTGTTTTTAATGAATGTCTCCCAGTGGAATTACTCTTTAGCATTGGGAATCATTCTGTGAGGTATTAGCTCAGGGAAACCACAGTAACATTTTTGGCTTTTTCTCGCTGCCTGTCCTGTCTGCCCTTCAGTGTTGCGTGTCGATCGTTACTTTCAGAGTGTGGGGGTGGTTTACTTTGGCCCAGAGGTCGCTGTACTCCTTGTTTGCCGGGATAGTGCTGAAACTGCAGCTGACCACATCACTTGACTGCCCTGCACTCATTCAGCTCATTCAAGGTCACTGTACTGTCCTCGCTATGCATTATGAAGCTTGTGCACAGTTAGTTAGTTAGCTAAACTCAGTCCAAGATACAACCAGAAGAATTGAAGCAATTAGCATCCAATTTATTGATGAAACTATAAAAAAGGGAAAATATCCAGTTTACATTTATGAATATACAGATGCTCCTCGACTTACGAATGAGATACGTTCCGAACGGCCGTTCCTAGCTTGAAATGTTCGTAAGTCGTTATTCAGCATCATTTTAAAGGTATACGCAAGTACAAAGAACTAGGATGCTGGGAGTACGCTGCTGCACGGCGGGAGTAGCGGCCAGAAGTTTGTACTACCCAGAATTGGCGCGCAGCAAAAAAAATTTATGTTGCGGACAGGAAACGGTAACCCAATGAACACAATTTGGACTTACAATCCTCTTCGTTTGTATGTCTGAAAGTTTGTAAGTTGAAAGTTCGTAAGTAGAGGAGTGTCTGTATTACATTTACACAAAGTACACAGAGATTAAATTAATTTACTAAGTAAAATAAGCATTCTCAAATAAATTCAAATACAAGAAAATATGTTAAACATTATACGCACACAAATACTAAGCTATAAGCTAACTTATACACAATAATGAAATTAATCAAACAAACCTTATAATTCTTAAACATAAAATAAACATAAGACCTTGCAGCCATTGCCGTCGTCAGCTGCTGCAAGGTGAGTCACAAAGACAAAAATGAACTTTCGTCCTACCTGAAAAACCTAACTAGCAACTAACGTGCTACAGTGTTACTGTTATATTTTAACCGCTTTTTGCAGTACGCAAACCAGGCAGGAGTGGTGCTAATACTGCAGAACAAAGTACAGATGCTCCTCTAATTACGAACGAGATTCGTTCCAAACAGCCATTCGTAACTTGAAATGTTCGACTTGAAATTCGTTATTCAACATCATTTTAAGGGTACCCAAATGTACATGCATAAGTAAGCATGTATCATGCCCTGCTCGTGCCTATCCTCCTGTGTGCCACGCCCCCCTTGCTACCTCGTGTGGAATCCCCATGTCATCAGCTGTTTTCTAGTTGTGTTAATTAGTCTTGTGTATTTAAGTCCGTGTTAGAGTATGTTTCTTGAGTCCGGTCATTCTGTCACGCTTTTGGCACGGGAAAGCAGCACAGGAGCCGGCGAAATCAGGTGAACACGGGGATTATTTCGGGAAACACACTCAGGAACATGAAAACGACGTCAAGATGTTAATGACCGGACTGGTGAAACATACTCTAACACGGACTTAAATACACAGCAACAATCAACATGACTTGAAACAGCTGGTAACACGGGGATTCCACATGAGGTAAATGAGGGGGCATGGCACATGGGAAGCTCGGATGACTGGGGCATGACAGTATGATATAAAGTCAATATATGTTTTCTTATCCTAAAACACATTACTAATGATACATAAAACAAAATGGATAATAGATGCACAGAATATTTTGCAATAAAAACTAAGTAAACTTTGATCTCGAGAGCACGTCTTATCAATACGCAAGTACAAAGAACTAGGATGCTGGGAGTACGCACACAACGCTGCTGTGCTAAGGTAGTAGCAGCCAGAATTCGTACTAGGCTGAATTGGCATGCAGAACAAACGTTGATGTTACGGACAGGAAATGGGAGCCTAACGAACACAATTTGGACTTACAGTCTTCTTCGTTTGTATGTCTGAAAGTTCAAGGTTCATAAGTACAGGAGCATCTGTATAACTGTCTCAAAGCAGGACAGTCACATATTAGCTAAAACTTTACTTCTAAAGGATATATTTGTGAAGTCAAATGGCCAGATCAAGGGAGAATCTAGGATGAGAAACTCCTCCCTCTTTTCTCATCTTCCCCCCAAAAAAAGTCATTGGTTGGCAAATTGTAACCAAACACTTATCGAGTAGAGCAGGGCTGGGTATCACCACTGGGTATCTGACTTATAAGGTCCCGAATCAGTTTGATTTCCTATCCAATATTAATCAATATTGATTCTATTAGGGATATTTGTTAATATCAATTTTGCTTGGATAGGAAAGAGAGAACTAAGGAAACCTCTAACCCTCTAACTTCTACTAACATGTAACTGGTTGATCATGTTTCCAAAAGTCACTGAGTTTTTTTCCATATTGCTAAGTAGTGGCAACTGTTATGATTGTTTTTTCTGGTGCCCTTGGTCTGGACTGCTTTAGTTTTTGAGACTAAATGCCTTCAGTTTCGTATGTCTGTGTTAAGCTTGTGCTGTTCGACAATATTATCAGTAATCAACAATAACAGACAAGTAACCCAGTATGTGTGTGTGACAATGACTGATCGCAAATTATTTCCTTTGTCGGGGAAGTTGGCAGGCCCGTCTGTGAGGAGGGGCGGGGCCCGGGGCGAGCCAACCTATTTTGGGCCCCAGCAGAAACCAGCATAAACCAAGTAATGGAAATCATTGTGCCTTATACTCTATGGTCATTGTAAGACAGATGTAACTACATTGAAGAGTAGCAACTGTGTGTGTGTGTGTATTCATATATATAATCATAGCAATCATAATGAACTAAATATGAACTATAATTATTTTTCAGCTGGTTCAGAATTTCACAGCAAAAGTGATTTAAATACCATGGGGAGATTAACTTGCAGAGGCTGTTTCTGCCTTGTTCTGGTCATACACACACTTGGATGAGTTAGCATTTTTTATGTGTTTCAAGTAACATATCTGAGTTCAGTATAACAGACAGTCTTAATCTTATAAACTACTCTCTCTCTCTCCAGTGCTGTTGTACTTAATTGGGAACCCAGAATGTTCTAAAACCACCAGTTATAACTGACTTTAATCAGCATTAGTTATAACCAACTCGCACATCTACCATAATGATTTCCATGTTGAATATCTACTTGTAAATTTAGTTTCCACCCATGTCAATAAATGTATTCATTTATTACCTTGTGCGTAACAAGCCAAAAATGATGTGCCAAAACGTTACAGCCCTAATGTTTAGCCGAAATGACATACAGGCAGTGCCTGGGTTAAGAACATCTGACTTATGGACAATTTGTGCTCATGAGCAGACTGCCATAAATGGTTTGTAATAACAAACACGCGCCACTTTATTACGTTCATAAAAACATTGCGCGACTTCAGCAATTCCTTGGCTTTAGGTATAGTACAGTACCATATGTAGTTACTTTTATTATTACAGTATTATTGTTTTTATTATGTACTGTATTATTACTGTTTAGACTTGGATACAAACTTAACTTAAAAACGGACTTGGAGAACGGATCTTGCTGGTAACTGCCTGCATTCAGACAGCCTGTATTCAGGTGAAATGTGGTTGCATCCAGTCATTTAGTCTGCAAATAGTCCGCAAGACACAACTTACCCCCGACTCAAATACCATAAGCAGCTCTAGCTCTGATGGTCCTTCTAAGTTGGAGAATTCTCTGGAGCAGTCAAAGACTGGCACCAGGTGGAGCTCGGTATGGTTTGCAAGCAAGTTAAAAGCTAAAAGGATGCATTTCCTGAGCTTTATGCATTGCATGTAACTGCCCTAGTGATTGGACTGTTTTCAGCCTCATGTTCTTGCACCATTCTGACACACCATGCTACATGAGAGCAAAGAATCCATTGATTTTTGGCTCATGAGAAAGTAATTACTAATGAACTTGGATGAGCTCATTTTTGTCCAGAAAATAGGAAACTTGGTACTGTGATGTGATAGCAAATATTAATTACTGTACATAAAAAGACAGAAAGTAGTAAACAATGAAAGAGCAAATAAAACCTAATACCCTGCCTGAGTGGTGGGTGTCACATTGATTTAAAACATATGTATGGCAGTTATGGCCATTCGGAGAAATATGTCATATGTTTTATTGTAAATCATCATTTGTGCAACAATATGCCCCCTAAATATTTCTCACCGCACCTCCAGTCAAACCAGACTAAATCTGGCCCTGGGTGACAGTGTTAATCATCAAGTCGCTGCTGTTGACATTAATCAGTCTTCACTTGACTGAGTTTACAAGCTGTATTGCGGCATTTGCTTGGCTCTTCATACAAAAGGACACGTAAAGGGCAATTTTTGATCGTCACTGATTCCTGAATAACCACATAGCATTTCAGTTATTTTTCCATGCTTGTAGTGGAGATGTTGTGCTAAACACCAAATGAGAGTGGCGATGGGTAAATAGTCAGGTAAACTCCATGCAGAAAGGCACATTTAAACCATGTTAACCATGTGGTTCCTAACCTCATATCACTTTTGACTTATAGGGTATCTTTGTTACTAGGGTACAGCCTGATGGACCTGCTGCCAGCGTTCTTCAACCTGGGGACAAAATTCTGAAGGTAACATTGATGTCCATCCCTGCACATCGCTCACGCATTTATGCGTGTAATGCTGTCCAGCGCGTTCCTGCTGGGAGCTCATGCACGTGGCTGTATGCGTGTAATGCTGTCCAGCGCATTCCTGCTGGGAGCTCATGCACGTGGCATGCACTATGCTCTGCACCACTGATTGAGCATGCTCTGCTTTTGTGTCAGCTCTACCTCCCGACTCTAGTCTCCAAACTCTTGACTTCTTAACAGGGCGATAAATGGTATGTTTAGCCTGTGCTAAGAAGGACAATAGATGCCTAATTCATATTTACCCCTGACACTAATATCAGTTTATAAGGAGTAAAATTCATCACATTTTTTCATTTCACATTTTTTCACATGAGCTTCTCTGCAGTTGCATAATAGCGGTGTTTTCATGCTGTTGCAACTTGCAGACCTTCTTTCTCCACCTTTGTCCTGTGTGACACAGATTGACATTTCCCAGAATTCCCTCGCCCTGTCTTTGTAAGTTCTTACACTGGCCCCCTGGAAGCAACCGAGCATCGCTGGCACATTGTCACCCTTCTTGGCATGACCACATAGGCCTGTCATCCTGCAGTTGCATTCTGTTATTCAGCACCACTGGCTTAGAAGGTGTGTTCAGATAAGTTCACTCAAGCGCAGTCCTACTCAGTGCAATGATAGGATTCGGATGCAGGATGTTTGCCATACATATTCCAATATTATGTCAACATAAACATATGCAAATCTAGCATAGGCCGCAGTTTCTATGCGCTTATTGAGTTTGATACTCCTTCAGCGGTCAGTGGTTTCACAGGACTCTCAGTCCATGTAAAGCTGCCATTCAGATCCAGACCTGGATTTTGTCTTTACATTTATAGTGTGGTTTAAAATTCTGCAGCCTACATGAACTGGATGCTCTTGTGCTGGAATAACTGCATAGGATCTGATCATTGGCAGCCTTCCATTTTTGTGTCGCTTTCAGTGTGTGCAACCAGAGGCTCTCCCATACGTCGCTTCCTGAAGGACCTGCCGCCTTTCTGCTCTCTCCACAGATGGAGCTCTTTAGCTGACAATCCTCTAAAATCCAGCTTCTCTCCCTTTCTCTTTACAGCATGATTTCCTTCTTCCTGTGTGCATTTGGTGTTCTCTCTCTCCTCTCTTCTTATTGACAGTGGACGTTTCGTGTCTCCTCTATCTCCCTTGAGCTAGGCCTGTCCCCAGTCCTCTCGTGTGGCCACCCTGAACTTCTTACTACCACTTTACCACGTTTACTCTCTGCTTCCTTTTCACGTTTCAGGCCAATGGACATAATTTTTTACACACGGAACATGAAACTGCTGTGTCTCTACTGAAGAATTTCCAGAAAACTGTGGACTTGGTAATCTTGAGGGAGAGCACAAGCTAATTTTTTTGTTTGTTTTTTTTACCGTACATAACTTCTTACATGTACAGAACTGAAATGTGTACAAGCTACTTGCGTCCATTTTTATCTTGGAACAGTAACATTTGCCAATTGCTGGACCAATGGCAAAATATTAGTGCCAAATGTACTATAGGTTACGTGTCATGTTACACACCAATCAAAAGGACATGTTTAAATATTATGCCTATTTGACAGAAGATCATTTACTGTACATCTATCAGCCTGAGGCTGTAGATTGGTGCAGATGTGGATTTTTGTTCCTTTTTTTTGCTATTTTGTTTTTGAAAGGTATTGCTTAATTTGTTATGCATTTAATTTAACTTTATGTATTTTTTCCATTTAGATGTCAGAGCATGAAAGCACACTGGCTGTTTTGGTAATTCATTCACCATAAACACTGCCTCAACTGTGTATATGCCTTCTGTAAATATGTATATATTCATTTAAATGAAGAAATGAAAAGGTTCAGGTGACCCAAGTTGAGGGAGTGTATGTATGTATGCTGTTTACTTTGAATTTAAGCCATTATTTGATTGCTATTTTTAGTGTCATTTTAGGACATTAAATATGATCTGTTCAATTTTAATACATTTTGAAAATACCTTTATAAACATTTCTAAATAGTTATACCACCAGTTCTTTTCCATTTCTTTTTTTTTTTTTTTTTGCTTTATGTGGTTGAAGTGTAATATTTATGTTGATCTTGATCACAATTTAAAGCCAATTAATGGAGTTTGTCAGATGTGTTTTTTGCAGTTTGTTTCCAAAAATCTGTGAAATGAAAGATTATCATAAAACATTGCTTTAAATTTCTTTGAATGAACAGGCCCAGATTTATGAGGGGTAATCAGTACGTGCTCAGTAATTGAACCTTATTTTCAAAAATGTTTGTGAAACCTGATTGCCACTGATGGTTGTTTCTGCACTGGAAAAGGCAAGTTGTTTTTGAGCATATCTAGTATTTTTGTACCTTTGTTTTGTATATGTTCGATTAGGAAAGCCAGAATGCATATCTTTTGTTTCTAGAGTCCACACCTAACATCACTTATAGAAAGGATTCCACATTGTCACCATCAAAGCTATATACTCTGTTTACTCAAATGGCAGAAACCCATTTGCAGTTTAGATTCTTCCTGGTTACTTTTTATTCTTGAATACTGGTAACCTGGAATATCATTTGACAGATGACCTGGATGTGCCATTTCATAAAACTTTTTAGAAGTAAAAAAAAAATGAATCCAAACTTGAGAATATCACTGAGGACCTGGATTAAAAAAAATGAATCATTGGTAACTAAAAATCCACGCAACAGATTTCTTCACACTCCAGATTGTGCTGCTGAGGACAGTCCAAGTGTCGATATTCACACATCCACTGAGATGTGAAACTGCTGTAATGTTCTTTTCTATACTGACGGATGATGGGTGACAGCAGGAGGCTCATGAAAAACCCATAGCATTGCATGTACAGAGTTCTAAATAGGTAAGCAGGTGCATAGAGCACATAATATTCCACAGGTTTGGATATGACCGTAAGACTATATCAAATGGCGCGTAGATTGGATAGTCAACACGCTAATTAAAAGCAGAAATAGTCAAGCTGAACTTTTACAATCATTCCAAAACAAGAAAAGTAAAATGGAATTTTATAATTTCACATGTATTATTTAAATTTGTATTACATCTTTTAATCCTACCAAGATTTACTGAAATTATGTCGTGCTGCTAGTAATTTTCTGTACATTTTAAACTATTTACAAATAAGTTTTTGTTTCTTTAAAAAAACACCCACATTGCTTCTTGTCATTGTACTGAATTGATTTCCATTGTAAGCTCTGTAGCATGCTTTCACATGCTTTACTTATTAAAATGTGGCTTTTTGTCTTTTTAAGTAGACATGCTAAAGGTTTTTTTTTCTTGGAAAAATAGTTCTTAAAATGCAGAGGGAGATCGTTTGTGACAATTTGTGCCATAGTCTCTCTATCGATGGTTTATCACTGATGAAACCCAGAAAATGTTCCATATTTTAAATGTATACAAATGTAGCATTTAAGGTGACATCACACAGAACGGAACACTCTAAACCTGTAGTCCTAGAGAGAGTTGTGTACCTAGCTAAGGAAAGCTACCACTGGATAAATTAACAATGCTTAATTTAAAGGGTTGAGTCATGAACCTGAATAAAGTTTTTTTTTTTTTTTTTTAACTAAACATTTTCAGGTTATTTGTAATATACTGATATATTTAGCTTTGCTCAGATTTCTATAACTATGGAAAAAGGAATTCAGGATATGGGGAAGCTGTAGTATTTAACTTGTAAAATTGATTTCTACAGTAATTGTGAATTTGTGTTATACGAAAATATATATATATGTACATGAATATAAAAATGGTCATTTTTGTATGTGTTTACAATACAATTACATATATAAAAAGCAAATATATGGTACTTTTTGGTCTAATTGCAGTATTAATGTAAATAACTGTGAATGAAAACATTTTAATTTATTCATATAGATTGTGAATGTATTCCAAGCTTTCGCAGTATGATGACTTATTGGATTTGAATGCTGCTTCATTTTTTGTGCAAGAAAGTAATTTTAACAGAAAAAAATGTTTAGTTGGAGAGGTTTAGTGAGAATTATCCTGTTTATTGATTTGCACATGCAAGTTTAAACCTTCCAGTTTTATTTCTGTATTGACACAAATATGTAATTGGTAAAGCATATATATTCTGTGTCTAGAATGCATTTTGCAGAAGCTATCTGTATATACCCAAGAAATTGTTATAAAATTATGGAGGAAAAAAAAAACTAAAAATGCTGTGAAGAAAATACCAGAGCCATTTTTCGGCTTTGGAAATACAGTACAATTTTTTCAGTATTTAAGAAGTGTTTTGAATAATGTATGAAAGTCTATTGTACAAATAATAAAAACATTTTATTGTAAAGGTCTTGTTTTTATATAAACCAAAACATCGGGAATAATTTTTTAGTGTGTTTTTAATCACAGGAACAGTGAGGTCTTCAGCTGCTTGCCATTCTTGAAAGCACTAAGATGCGATTGAATTTAAGTGGATCAGTTGAAATTCTTATCTACAGCATGTCTGATGTCCCTCCAACCAAGAGCTGACGATTATGCAATAAACAAAAGTCTTTTCATGTGGAAACAATGAAAAATGACTGATATACTTTGTGGCTGTGAACCATTATAAGTGCACCATTACATATTACAGCATTGCTCTGTAGCTGTGGACTTAGCAGGGAATATTTTAAGACTTATCTTAAGAAGAACAGACCCACTTTCGCAAGCATAATTTTTATTTTATCTTCATATGCCAGAACAAGCAGGCAACACTACAATATACACATTCACAAACATATATAGGCAGTGGTAGTTTTAATCACCTACAAACATTCAAACACTGCCGTCAGATTGTTCAGGATGTTTGAAGATTTTGCCTATTTTATAAAACCACTTCATCCTCACAAAGTCACCTTGGCATTGGCAGTATTTTGTCTGTCTAAAAGTTGGCTAGTCCATTTCAGGCGAGTAAAAACAAATGGGCGAGTTCAGTGTGAAATTATAGGAAAAAAGTACTTACTTGCCATCAAACAGGCCACTGTAGTGCAATGAAGATTATATTCATAGAAAATCTGGACCATGTACAAGACTCATCAAAATTGAATTCTCACTATAATCTCACTATAATAATAGTCATTTAAAATATGAATATTGGTTACAAAGAAAAGATTCTCTCTCTCGCTTGTTTTAGCAAAGGGAAGTGTGGCGCCTGGGCACAGGAATGATCAGTGCGGAAAAGGTGCTGCCTGGTCCCAGGCACGACTGCAGATCTTACGGGGGTCAAAAAACATTTGAAAGATTTTTTCATCTTAAGCACAGAACAAAGTTTGTGTGTCGCCCTCCCTAATTTCGATGAGGTGGTGGTGGTTCTGATACCGCGGAACTCTAAGAAGGAATTCTGCTTCTGAGGTACTCCAGGAGAGAGTCTGTCCCTTTGGCCACGATCGCAGCCCTGGGGTGGCGGAAGGGATTCCCATCGAGCATTAGGGCCCTGTGGTGGGATTTAAACAGACAGAAATAGTCAAACAGGAGAGCGAAATCCCTCTAACACAGTAGGGATATATGATGTTACATTTAAACCATTTAAACATTAAATATTCTTACAAATCCTCCTCTACTTACTCCTACAGACACCGATTTACAGTGACCCTCCCAAACATCATACACAAACCCCATTAGTTCCCATTTTCCGCCACATTGCTAGGCGAGACAGTAACAGCAGAGACCAGTCGGTAACAGAAAACCCACGCCAAACACAGCCAGTAACACCAAAACAGTCTCTATGCCACAGTAACCAAATGTACCTCACAACTAAACAGGACAAACTTGTGTTTGACGCAAAACCAGTGGTGGAAAAAGTACTCAGTTTTCATACTCAAGTAAAAAGTACAGATGCATACCAAAATGTTACTCAAGTAATAGTAAAAGTAAGCCCGTAAAATACTACCCAAGTAATACAAATCTTACTTTTTTAATATCCTTTTAATTTCACTCAGGACTGGTTTGAATACAGCATTGTGAGTTACAGTGCAGCACAATAAGGAAAAGTCACAAGACAAAAGGATATTTTCTTTTTAATTCAGTAAAAGCAGGGAAACTTGCCAAGCTTAACAGTGATTAGAGGAATGACTTTTATTCTGTGGAAAACAAAAGATTATTCTGCAGGCCAGATTTAACGAACTACAAACATTTTGCAGGCTGGTACTTTTGAGCAGTGGTGCTGGAAGAAGTTTGAATTTGGGGGCACTGACTTTGGGGTGGGGGGATGCAATGTATATTGCAACATCACATTGCATGCACATGCATGGACAAACATGCAATAGTCAGATTGAGCTGAATAAAACCATCGTCCAATGCAATTATCACCATTATTTCAGTTGCAGTTCTAGTGTTTCTAACTTAGAAAATTGGTGTCAATCTTGAAAGCAACTTTGTTACTTTACACCTACTATGTTACATTACACCTCTGCACAAAGCAGATGATTATTGCCTTAAACACATTTGTGCTATTTTTCCGGGGTTTTGCATATCTCTCCCCATACACTTCATAATGCAAACAGGGCACACAATAGTGTGGCAGGCATGTGATTTTCACATATTCATTTTTATGCTCCAGCTCTTGCTGCTACTGTTTTCCACTTCAGGTCACAGAGGACACCACATCAGGAGAATTGGCCAATACTATTGGTGCAGCCTTGCAGTATGTAGACAGACAGCTCTTCTTACCTCAGGCTGGTACAGTTGCCCAGCTCCGGGGGAACATGCAGGATGTCATTGTTCTGCAGATCTAGGGTGGATAGCCTTTCCAGATCCTTCAGCTTTATGGGGTCAATGCTGCCTACTTGATTGTTGCTGATTAAAATCGTCTCGAGAGTGTGAAGCCGGTAGAGCACCTCTGGGAAGACCTTAAACCTGCAGCATTATCAGGTATCCAAGGTCAGGCCTTTTCACAGTGAGCATGACCCACATCGGCACTGTGTTATATACTTACCTATTGAAGGATAAAATTACACTCCTGAGTTTAGTTAACGATTCCAGCTCCTCGGGCAGGGATTCCAAAAGGTTGTTTCTAAAATGATGAAAATGGTAAGGAGATGTATTCTATTCCTTCAGAGCAATCAGAAGAAAAACTTTTCTGTAATAATACTAGAAGTAAACACTTATAAATGGTGTCATGTTCTGGTTTCACATGCATCTTGTTTTCGGGTTCTTGTGTAATTTACACGTTATCATCATACATCCTCCAGTCTGTTTATCTTCAAATTACATGGTGGTGGTTTCTAGGAAAACTGGGGAAAACTGGGAACCCCCAGAGCTGAAAGTGGCATATTAATAGCAACTAGGCTGTCTGTGGTCCTTTCCGAATAAACAAGCATGAAAAAAAGTTTTTCCATGAGTGCTTCTAAAGACATAAATGCTAAAGTGCTCACCTGAAATCTATGTGCACCAAGCCCTGCAGCATGCAGAATTCCACTGGGATGCTGGTCAGCTTGTTGAACCCTAGGTTAATGTCAGTAACTGTGTCCTTCAGCTCCATGATCCTTGGAATCAATAAAAGCATTTAACATGGTACTGTCCTGCTCCAGTGAAAAATAATTAAGGGCAATTTAAGAGGTGTTAGCCTTAAGCTAAACAGGAAACAAAGGCAGTAACAAATCTGTGAATCAAACGGTTAAAAACAAACACTGGGTTTTACAATTCAAATTATGGTCATTAAAGATACCATCCTTGCCTTAAAACTTAGATACACTTAGCCCGGTACCAGAAGTGGAATGTTCTGGTCCAGAAAGTACAGATTGAGACCAAGATTTTGTTTCAACCAACTAGTTGAGTATAAACAGTTAGTCACAGAGTACTCAACTAGTTGCTTGAAACAAATCTTTGGTCTAAATTTGTACTTTTTGGACCTGAACTTTCCACCTCTGCCCAGTACACATTACATAATCCCTGTTCCCTGCTAGAAGTATTTAGGGCTACAGACTTAAATTTGTTAATATCCTCCAAGTCTTATGACTAAAAATTCTAACAAAAGCAACTTCGGTTCATTGCTTAAAAGGGAGAAGAGCAGTTTAACAACAAAATCATACTAATGGATCTTGACTAACTGTAAGCGCATTACTCAGAACACAGAGTGTGTTCAGAGTGGTGGGTTTCTGTATTATTAACATTTGTCCACTGGGGGCAACATCTGAATAGGAAGCCAAGTACCTGGCTGGCAATGCACACAGCTGATTCCTGCTGAAATTCACACTGGAAATGGGATCCTTTCCAACTGCGTCAAACACCTCATCAGGAACTGAAGCTTCCTGCTTCTCGCTATAAACAATGTCAGTTCATCAACAAAATGTGACTCATTAAAACTCTTCTCACACCCCTCTGTGAGGAGATAATTACTCAAAGATGGGAAAAAGCTGATTTTTTTTGTAGGGGAAAAATACAATTAAACATTCCTTGCAAACACAGAACTGAAGGTGAACCTGTACTTGGCTGATTTATTGTACCTGTAGTTCAATGTCTTCAGTGTCTTTATGGCATGAACGTTGACCTTCGCTTGACTTGGAAGTGTCATTGCAGTTTGTGGGACATCTTGGGGATTTCCATCTGGCTGTTCTAATATGCATAATATAATCATTTACGTTTTTTTTTATTATTTTGCATGTATAATCAGGCCCAATGAAGCAGTAAGAAAAGCAGAACTTCAAGACAACTTGTGAATAGATTTCCAGTTACACCAGAATAGACCTGCTGTTCAGCAATAAACTAAAAAAATTATTTAATGAATAAATAAAAGAAATGCAATTTATTCTGGGTGAAGCATTCAGCTAAGACATAAAGTATTAAATAACATTACAGGGATATACGTCTGGTTTTTCAGTTGAATGATTTTTATTTTTAAATGTGCTACATAGAAATAGCTGAATAGCTTAATGGATGCATCACCGTACCTTGAACACGACTCCTCAGGTATTTTAGGAGCTCTTGAGTGCCTTTCTGAAAGACAAAGTGTCTGTGACATCAGCTTCCCATGCCCAAATTTTCATGAGTGTAAAAATATAAGTATGTAAAAGTATAATTACTGCAAACAAAAAAGGTCCTACTTATACATAAGATATTACTTGGTAGACAATTAGATGTGAATCGTTGCCTTTACTGACCGTTAGCAGATCTCTGCGAATGGTCCTCAGAGGGTTGCCTTCCAGAGACAGGATCTTCAGCTTGGTCATGTTGCCAAGGGCATATGGCAGGCTGACTCAGGCAAGACGAAAAGGAAAACCAACACTCAGCACAGGGAGTCAATGAGAAGAAAATCAATGTTTCTCTATGCATGAAAAAGGTCAAACAAAAACCAGACGACCATAAAAACAATTGTTTCACATTTAGAATAGAGAGTTATTACTACATTCCAGTTTAGCTAAAAGAAATAGCATTTACAGTGAGGGCTGCACTGCTCCTTGACCCTAGTTCTGGGAGACTCTGGCCTGCACACCTGCTGATGTCATTGTTGGAGATATCCAGGCGCTCCAGACCTTCTAGCAGGGTGACCTCATCAGGCAGGCTCTTCACCTTATTGTCCCGCAGCTCCAGGACGCCAAGAGCGGTCAGGTGCTTCAGCTGCTGAGCCTCCACAGATTCTATCTGGTTGTTGCCGACATGCAGCTCCTGGGCAAACAGTGGAATGACAAAAAAAACCAACAGATGTAGGTTTCCGTTTTACATACAGGTTCAATCAATATCTAAGGGCGTCATCACATCAAATATACTGTGTCAGAGACCTTGATTACGCTAACCATACTGACATTGCTAAAAAGGTTTTTAATAAGATTGGACATGTGGCTCAAAAAGCAGCTAGAAAAGGATTAGGATCTGCAGGCACACCTTGAGCATCTTGCAGGACGAGAGTTCGGGAAGCACACGCAGCTTGTTGTGCCTCAAGTAGAGCTGCTCCAGAGATGTCATGTGAGCCAAGACCGGCGGGACGTTCTCCAGATGATTGCGGGTGCAGTCCAGGAGCTTCAGATCTATGCAACACGCCCACTTTCACAAACCGGGCAATACAAGGCAAGCATCCTCCAAAATAACATCGACATGCAGCCGGATACCCACATGAAAAATACAAAACACAACACTGACTTTCCCATATGGAACAAACATGGATTCATATGTGACCTAAAACGGTGAAACCTAATAAAAACAGACTTTCGTGACTTATTTTCTATCTGTCTAGTGCTTGTTTATCTACTTCTTTGTCACGACTGTCTGAATTCAATCTGCGTCACTGTTTATTGGTCAGTCTGTTTGAAAATAATAATTAGCACAGCAGATACTGCCAGGATGCAGCGTTATTACACACTGCAGCTCTGCACCGCGAGGACTTACTCGTCATGCCGCTGATCCCAAGAGGAAGGCTCTTCAGCTTGTTGTGGGAGAGGTTGAGTTTCACAAGGGTACTGAGGCCTCCTAAACTGTCAGGCACCTCTGTCAGCTGGTTCCCAGAGAGATCCTTCCACCCCCCCACAGGAGAAATGTTCATTAGAACAAACTCCCTTCAAGCATCTCTTTTCGAGGCAATTTCTGCCTATTTCAAGACAGAAATTAACCTTAAATTAAGCTTGGCGTCACTCAAACTGGAGATTTTACATGAAGCAATCTATCCATAAGATAGATCAGAAGATTTTGTTTTGACACTTGTTCTAAGAACTGTCAACCGTAATTAAGCCTCAATCTTCTCATAATGGTAGCCAAATTTACTTCCACCACTGTCAATTAATAGTCATTGAAGAAAATGTTAAAACTATCAAACTCTCTAAAGGGAAATAAAACCTTATTTTATCCACTCCAGTATCATTGCATATTCTCTGATAATTTCACACATGAATAACACATATTCATCCAAATTTTTGTTTTTAATGTTAGTCAGTAATAAATCTTGTAACTATCATTTTGGACAGTACTATCTGACATTAAGTTGGCGCTGCTGCACAGCCCACACCACCACTCCATCTGGGTGAGGGGACTCTCTGCATTCAGTGGGACTCACCAACTCGTCTAAATTAGCCAGCTGCCCAACTCCTTGTGGAAGCACCTCCAGGACGTTCTGCTGCAGCTGCAGACTACGGAGGTTCGTCAGGCTCCATAGCTGCTCTGGAAATTCCCTCAGCTTATTATGGCTGAAGAGAGAACAGAATGACAGAGGACATTATGAGTTAGGGACCAACACAAGAAGCCATGAAATGTGAAGCCTTTTCCTTTGGACTGCTGTGTGTGTGACATGTATTACACATGACAAATACACTTGAAATAAAAATGGGAAAAAGGAAACTAGTTTATCTATTAAAGTAAAACATACAAGCTATATCCTTCAAATATATATCTATTTTTAACAGACAAAAATATTTCAGACAAAACATTACTTATGTATTGCAATGGATAAAAGTTTAAAGTTGAATTAAATATAACACCTTATTTTTAAGTTTTAAGCCCCACAGTATTATGTCAGAAAAGAAATACCTTAAATTTAGTTTCTGAAGTTGTTGCAGCTCTCCGATAGTTTTGGGAAGGCTGGTGAGTTGATTGTCATGGACCTTAGTGAAATTGTAAAAACTGACAATATGAAACTGAACACAATACACAAGTATTTTAAAGCTACATTTTAAGGTAAATTTCTGATTTGGTCCAAGCAATTTGAGATAAGTAAGGCAGCCTTTAGGCTACTGATATCTGGTGTTAAACCAGGGGTGGCCAATCTTATCCAGAAATGGCCACTGGGTATCCAGGTTTTCACTGCAATTCCGTAATTAGATTATTAATCAGACGAGTTCTCACACCTGGGTTTGAACAGCTGATCTAAAGGTTGTCCCAAAAACCTGCATACACACCGGCCCTTTGCGGATGAGACTGGCCACCCCTGCCTTAGACCAGTGGTTCCCAAACTGGGGGGCGCAGAGGTATTGCGGAGGGGTGCACCAATGGGATAGCCTCAGGGGCATAATCTCTTCACAGACTGGACGATTAAACAAATAAAGCAGCATAACATTACAGTAACTAACAATAAATGAACCACTACCTTACGTGTACTATTAAAGCATTTATGTAATTTATTTAAACTATATTTTACCAGGTAAATTAACTGAAAACCAGTTCTCACTGCTTTACGTGATATTTGGGAGAAATAGCAGATAACGCATCGGAACTACCTGGATTACAAACGTCATACAAACGTCACGTTCTTCAGCCGATACGAGCAAAGTTGTGTCGTCACAGAGGCTGTTCCAGTTTGTTCAGCCGGCTGAGAGGTGCTGTAGAACTGTCTTAAGTCATCTTGCTCTTGCAAGGTTTTTGTACCATGTGACATGGTGACACGTGACGACGTTTTGCAACACTGGACAAAAAAATCTAACCATATCATGAAAAATGAGGTTTAAAATTTTCTACATGAAGTGCAGGGAGACCATCAGTTAATGGGTATGATTTAGTGTTGTTTTGTGCTATAGTATAGGCTGAAACCTGCGGTTATCATCAAAAACAAAATGCGGTAATCGTAAGACAAACTTTAATTTGTGTATGCCAATGAATATTAATGGGAATGTTAAATCTGCATTTGCATAATTTCAAACTTATGCTGGACTTTTATTTTTAATTGATTGCTCTTTTTCTCCCACAGTGGTGAAATTGTGGTGGTGAAATAATGCAATTATTTTGTAATTGCATTTGTTTTGCTCAATTAGAAAAGGGAGTTGTATTTCAAATAAAGTTTGAATCTGAACCCGTGTAGTTTGAATGGGGGGGGTCAATAATGTTCCTATCTAGAAAAGGGGGGCCCTGCAGAGAAAGTATGGGAACCACTGCCTTAGACACTGACGTAAGAGGTACCCACATCCAAAACTACGAGAGCAGCCAGCAAGCTGACGTCCTCTGACAAAAGCTCCAGCTTGTTTGAAGACAGGATCAGCTTGGTTAAGTCAGTCTGCTCCCACCATCGATCCGCAGCTCCAAAAGACAGGTTCTGGTTTGCCTCCTCTGGGGTATCGATATTCAGCCTCCATACACTCTGAGGAACTACAGAGAGAAAAGATATTTGTAATTATTACATTGCACAGTACAGATAAACCTATCAGAAATACTTTATTAACCCCTGTGGGGAAATTATTCCTCCCCCCCCCCTCCATCTTGCTCCCCATGTTACACACAACCACATATGCAGGTGAGGGCAATCATGGGGGTCACAGTGAGGGGGCAGCCATTTTGTGGCACCCAGGGAGCTGGGGGTTAACAGCCTTGCACAAGTGCCCAGTGACATTCGACCGTTCTGCCGAGGCCAGGCATGAACTGGAGACCTTCCAAGCACAGGTACAAAGGCGTAGCCCACTGGGCCACACACCACCCCCAAATGTTTAACCATGCATTTTTAAACATATGCAACAAATTGTTAAAAACAACAATACACAATATACACTGTAAGAGCAAGCTGTGAGACTTAATATTGTTCATCCACTTACAACAATCTAATCTGGGTACTAATGCCCCCCGACCAGGCCACAAGTAGCCCAGATTTAGGGACAGGCTGACCCTGTATCTGCCAAGTAAGTAAATAAATGTAACGGATTTATAGAAAATAGAAGGTTACTGCAATTTCATTATTAGCAGATATAGATATATGTTTTGAAATCCCATGAACTGGATCCCAGGTTTTACAACTTTGATTCATTGAGAAAGGTGGTATATATGGTACAGCACCCATTGGTATTGGCAGATATATTTTTGCTGTGCAAGCTGGCAGTTTGGATTTGAAGTCTTTCTTCGCGTACACCACACATTTGATCCCACAAATATACCACCAAACTCAATCTTTTAATGGCACTCCGAACTGCCTCTTCCAACCCCAATTCCTGTGCTCCTGAACTTAACTATCCTATTATTTCAGTATCCAGTGACTATCCTATAAGAATCACTTGCCAGCCCCACTGTACTAATGTTTATATTCACCTATATTATGGAACTGATAAACTGGGTACCTAGAGGCATACATTTATAATGTTACATCGACATATAATATTTATACATATTTCTCGTTTAACGGAAAAACACGTGCTTGCATTGGTCCGTGTCTGAAGATTCGTGGAGAACGAGTTGTTCGGGGTTAACTTTGGACGATGCAACAATAGGGAGTATTTAATTACGAAATAAAGACCTCAAATGTCTAAAATAATACATCATGTAGTACAGCTATTTAATCCTGCAGGGGCAACATAACCAAACCTTAAACCCTAAGTGTGTCTATGTACAAGTAGTTAAGGCATTAGCCGCTCACACATGTCCCAAAAGTATCCATTACTGAACCTAGTCTAGTTATCAAGATAACGGCTACACTAAGATGTATAAATATATTATATTAATAAGTATAAATAAATATTTAATACACCAGCAAGACACAGGCTGGGTTATCTTGTGATGGGTCACAACATTATATAATAACCAGTAAGATAGCAAGCGACTGGGGACAATGACTTCTGCGAATAAGCGACGTTTAGCTACAACGTTTAGCTGTTTGTCAGCGACGTTGACAAACAACTAGTCAGGTCACTCCCCCTTACCTTCGGTTAACCCGCGTCCAGATAGATTAAGCTGACCACTTTTTCTTGCCGATTTCAGTAACCCGTGGGGCACTGGGGACTCGTTTTCCTTTGCAAACCCAGATCTTGGGTTTATTTTAGCACTAGATTTAAAACGCGACATGTTTTTCCACCGGTCTAGGAATAGCCAATCTTAGAAATGACAAACCCAGCCCAAGCTGGCTGGCTGACTAGCGTTGTGTCGAGATATTTGCGTCTATGCGTCACAACCGTTGTATTTATTGCAGTTTACAGATGTGATCCTGCTATACTGGCTATATGTTATATATCATACTTTATTTATACACACAGTAACCAATGATGAGCTAATACTGCGCTTCAGCATAGCCGTAGAAGGGTGTGTTTGCAACCACATGAGCGCTTCCAGCTGAGCGACGCCGCCACGCTACTGCGCAGAGCATCACGGTATGTTATTCACCGTGACGTCATCGCGACACCCGCCACTTCCACCGGAAGTAAGACTTCCCGAAATTCCGAAACGTAAGATGGCTGAGGATGCGGGGTGGCTCATTAGGATGCAGGATGGCTCATTAATAATAATAAAAGGTTTTATTAATATCCATAAAGGAATCGCTACATGATTTGTGTTTTAACGGCAGCGTATTCATGAATATAAATAAGCTTCCGCGTGCCATCCCACTATCCGACCAATCAGTTATCGCCGAATTTATGAATATTGATAAGCCTTCAAATTAGGCAGCGACCGTGAGTTACATTTTGAAGTTTTCAGTGCAGTTTATCTGTCTGGAAAGCTTAACAATTAAAACTACTGACCATATATTTTTCTTTGTGATTTCTAATATATTTTAGAATAACATGCATGATTGGCTATATACTAACTTAGAAATCTAAAAGAATTTACAATACATCATATGTTTTGGATTTCTTATTTAAGATGAGGAAGATTTTTAAAATTAATATTATGCTTATTTTATGGAAAAAATATTCATAAATCCAAATATTTGAACACTAGACCTTGTCATGTCCTGCTCGCAATGTCCGCCTGACCCTCCAGTCTCCTCCCTAACATGATCCTGATGAGCTACGTTTGTTTCGTTTCCCCTTGTTAGTCTTTGTGTTTAAGTACCTGTTTGGCTCCTCATCTTCAGTCTGGTCATTGACGTCGCTCCTCCTGTCTGCCCATGTCCTTCACCATACTCGCCTTCTTCTTGTTTTGGCCCCTCACAGTCTTGTTTCCCTGCTTTAATTCAGTTAATAAAACCCCTTTTGACCTAATGCCGCCTTTTGAGTCCTTCATTTTGTATGTCATAACGACATGAACGGACTCCCAAAAAGCCCCAGCAGCCTTCACCTCAGCTCCAGCTTCCATGCCTCCCTGCATCTGGTGGACCAGATACCTCAAGAACCAAAGAGGTTACCAGCTCCATGGGAGCCACCTTCAAGTGGAAGACTTCTTTTCCTTCCTGGATACCCACCAGGAATGGAGGCGTAATCTGTCGGCCTGGAGGATCCCCAAGGTCAAAGCTCTCTTCCGCGATGTTCGGAAAGTGCTTGTGAGACTCACCCTCGACATAGATCCTCTGGAGGTGGAGAAGGTTCGGCACTTACTCTCCAACGTGCAGAGGATAAGTCGAGTGTGAGACCACTTGGCCTGCCGCATGAAGCCGCTCGGCCTGCCACCTCTCCACTGTGTGACTCGATCGGCCTGCCACCTCTCCACTGCGTGACTCGATCGGCCTGCCACCTCTCCACCATGTGAAGCTGTCCAGTCGGTACCCAACTCACAGTCGGTTCCAGGCTGGGTTGTGTCAACCTGGAAGATGCCCCACCAGCATACATAAAGTGGGACCCTCTGGGCCTTGCCCTAAGTCTTGCTCCTTGGGCCCCCGACTCAACCTGAAGTCCAGACCGACACGGTCCTAGGCCTCGTTTTCCTGATGTTGTATGTTGGGGCAACTCTCCAGCTGAGGCCAAGAGAAGAATTCTTGGACATTTCCCATTTCTTCTGGTCACAACTTGGTCCCTGTCCTGGTTCCCTGTTCTGCATTGGTTTTGTCTTGGCCTATGTCCTCTTTGACCCTCGCATGTGTTTCACTGTCACCGTGGTTCCTCCATCTGTCCACCCTTTCCTGGTGTGTGTCTTCATGGGTGTCTTTTCTGCTGTCCCTGGTTTTGCGTTGGTCTGTTCCATGCCCCTAGTCATGTCTTGACCTGTGTCCTGGATTGTGTCCATCTGGTGTTCCCAGGCGTGGTGTGTTCAGTCTGTGTTCAGTGTTAAATCTAAGTTCCTGATTGGCTCGTCATCCCCAGTATGATGTCATTGACATTGCTCCTCCTGTCTGCTCATGTGATTCTCCATACTAGCCTTCTTGTTTTGACCCTTTGCAGTCGCATTTGTTTCCCTGCTCCCATTCAGTTGATTAAACCCCTTTTTTGCCCACCTTTCTATCATCCTACATGCCAAGGCAGACCTGTATTCTATATCTTTCATTAAGAATTCTGCCATTATTTTATATCTTTAAAATGTATTGTGGAAAAAAACTCTCAAATTATCGAACCTAGTGAACTATTTGAATCAGAGACTCCAGAACTTCGCAGATGACAAGTAAAGTTTTCTCCTTTATTCAGCAATCCAGCAGAGCGCTCCAACCACATTCTGGTACAGGTACCCCGAGCACAAAAACCAACAAGTTGATACCCTGTAACACCCAATCCCCTGTAAAGACTTCAAAGGCCTGATTGGTCACAAAAATACCCACAAATCAAGCTTCAAACATACAACAAACATAACCCTCCATCTCTATTGGTCTACTTTGGTATCAGGGAGTTCACCATTCACCTAACATCTGCCCAATTTACTCAATTCTCATGGTCTTCTACCGTTAAGCTTATACTATGATACATAACTCTGGATACATGATTAGGCTTTGTTTTTGTGCGTTTGAACTCAACCATATAGCATATTGTTAACATATTGAATATACAAGGCTCTCAAGTCTCACACTTTGACCAAAGGCACATGCATTTCAACCAGTTCTTGGGCTCACATGCCACACACCGTGTTTCTCACAGTGAGAAGTAAAGGATAACACTCACCAAGGTGTCCCTTTATATAGAATTAATGGATGAGGCCAGGCGTACAGAGTGGAGTTTTCCGCCGAGTTCATAGCTGTCCCGAGTTACACAGAGTTAATTGCCACCTACCTGCCAATCAGAAAATAGCATTTGTTGTGTCCAGGTAAATTCCAAAATAAGTTACATGTGATTACGCTGCATGCACATTACTGCATGGATACACACACAGATGGAGTGCAGAAAAGGCGGAAGTGGAAGAACAACATCTGATGGATACAGTAGGCAGAGCTCTGAAATCTCATGTATTGACCATGAGGTACACGTTTCACCTCTAATGCAATCTCACTTCAACTTGTGATCAAATTTAAGAGCCTCGATATAACATGTTGTGACTGCATTCTAGATCTGCAACATTCTGTACACTGCCTTGAGCTTAGCCAGTCGGGGCAGTTTTGAATCCCTTCCTGCAGGTGCCCCCCCCCCACCACCACATTCCCACAGCCGCCGGTCTGTGCAAGGTCTCTTGGCCTACAAAGCTGACCATGTGCAGGCTGCTGTGAGACAAGGACACACAGTACCAGTTTCAAAACAACATCTTCATGCCTAAGGCCTCAGACATAACAATCCCACAATGCCTCTCTCCCCTGGCCTTCCCAACTTTCTTTCCACAGTATGAAAAAACTACCAAATCTTTTGAATTTGGTAGTAAAGTATGGCTTGATATTAACTCCCTGACGCTGGAATTAATTTTCATACTTTTTCCATTACATATATATCTCTTTTCCCCATTTATCATTAATCATCATTTGTCTTGATATCTTATTGTATGTGAAAAGTTTTGTTTGAATGTATGTTTAGTGGTTTAACGTTAAAACGCATTGGAGGTACAATGGCTTTTGGTACGAAAATGGAGGGATATGGGTCACACCATTGATTTTCTTTTCGATTCGATTAGATCAAATAACAAGGTTAGTATTGTCAATGTGTGCATTAAATGAGAATTAGAGCTGAATGATATTGGAAAAAAATGCAATATTGGAAATTTTTGCAATAAATAATGTATTTTAAAAAAGAGTTAAGAAATGAACTCTAGCCAAACAGACTTTATCTACCAACAGAGTCTGTCAAATAAGTTGCCCAATTTTATCCATGAAGGACTAGTGTCTATGCAAGTTATTGGGATAACCTTTAGGTCAGCTGTCCAAACTCAGCTATGAGAACCAACCAGTCCTCTAATTTATAGTCTAATTAGGGAGCTGTAGTGAAAACTCATATATACAACAGAAGATATCTAGCCTTTCTGGATAAGTGGCCATCCCTGGCCAAAGACTTTTGCAAAGTACTCTAAGTGTGGGGGAACATTGGAAAGTGGAGGAAAACTAGAGTTTCTTTGTTATGTGTCTTGACTTTGCTTTTTTTTTTATATAACGTCCCTTCTCTGTCTTTTGAGCGTCTTAATAATAAGCTATGCTTAGACTACTTGCTACTTAATAAAAAAAATATTTTTATTGTTTAATTTTAAGTTCTGCTCAAAATAAATTAACCTTTGTCAAATGATAGATGTCTTCTGAAGGATGGCATGTGGCGCATTTAGTAGCCCAGTTGGGTTGTGGGTTCAATCCCACCCATGTGTGTGGAGTTTGCATGCTCTTTCTGTGTCATGTGGGGTTTCCTCCAGGTGCTCTGATCACGTCCTGCAGTCTGATACTGTGTTCTGTTTACCTCAGAGGTCAGAAGTTGGTGTTGGGAATGATGTCACACCTGAGTTAACTGCATTCCATTACAAGAAGTCAGAAAGCCATTTAGCAATATCAAGGACCTGTTTCAGAAAGCAGGATTTTTTGCTTACCTGGACAACTTATTGGATTTAAGGTACCCCAGTTTAAATGACCTTTATCTTTGTTCACTTACATTTAGCCCAAACTACCTAATATCCAATAAATTATCCTGCTCTCTGAAACAGGCCCCAGTTCTAGCCAGGTTCATTGTTAGCCATTGTTAGCTATATCAGTTGGTAACAACAAATTACTCTGTATTTTGCACATAAAAACACCATAGCAGCAGGTCCAGAGATAGCGGCTGGACAGTAGGTTTTGTACAACTGATTTAATGAGCCACAAATAAGACATAAGTGCTAATAAACAGTATATAACTACAACTTTCACTTCTTTTGATAAAAGGCACAGCCATCTTGAATTCTGAGATCGAGAGTTGTAGAGGTTCCTCTGATTTCAGGGGGCATTCTGGTTGAAATGTATGACTTTCAATGACTTCCGCATTTACATGGAACACAGCTTAATGACATATGGTAAGGCTAATGGCCATATCAACTTTGTGTCCTGCGTTGCCTGGAATGGTCTGTAACCTTGGCCAGAATCACTGGTTAGAAAGTGTTTATTTCCATTCAATTTAATTTGAATGTAAATATAATGTATATTTATGGAAACCCAAGGCAAGTTCTTCTCATGTGTGACGCTTACACAAACCTTATTTTCCATACATTTTCCCTTGTCAGAACAATACAGCTCTGCATAATAAAAGGAGAGTGTGACACCTTCTTCCTAACCCTCCAGATGTGGCACCGATTCCATCTCTCATTACCTCTTTCTATGAAACTTGCCAACCGATTCTGGGTCAGCCACTGTCCACTTGATTGCCAGTGCATCATTTGCAGATCACAATTACAAAGTACTGCCTCATGTTGAGTTCCTCTGTGCTTTGCTGGACACATGCTGGGTGACTGTGATAGAGCATTTCTGTGAGGTGAAATAAAAGGCAGAAAAACCGCTTGATTTTTGTAGGACATCTGGCAACCAAACAGTGAGTGAAATTGACCATATGTACTATGATCCTATGTCCTTATTGTACTTCAAAGCAGATGCTGGTCATTGATGACCTCATTCTTCTCTGGCAAACCCCAGAGAAAGGGAACAGCATTGTTACTGAGCAGCTGTTCTGCCTCTTCAGGTTCTTATCACTTTTCAGTGAACACCCTGTCAGTCTGCTTGCTCTCGCTGTGCAAAGGCTGTAGATTTTGCCTGTGCTTTTTCTGTTTTAATACCAGTACCTGTGTAGGGAGCAGAATTTTCCTGAACATGCCAAAGTCGTCCTTGCATTTGTGGCACAAATTCCACTCCATACCTGTGAACTAGTTGTCATGGTAAAATGTTTTGAAAGGTTCATGTTCAGGGCCAAGGTCAAGGTCAGGAGCTCGAATCATTGAAGGTACCGTACCTTTGTGGAATTAAAATAATACAAAAGTACAGCATATTAAGTTCAGAGCCTCATAGCCCTTTGAATAATAATAAAATGGATTTTTTTTCCATTTGAAAGCATGTAAAGAGTACTTTCTTTCAAATTAAGTGAATAATGTTGCCCTTCCCCTACATGCCTTTGTTGAGGCTCAACAATAGGATTTTTGTACAACTTGTACAATTTTAGGGTGTGTATCTCATGAAGAGGACCTAGTAACAGGTCAGTGTTTTGCATATTGTAAGTACTACACACACATATGTATTTCACTTGATTGAAATGCATTGACCTGTTACTCCAAGCCCTTCATTGTTTTTTTTCATAACCAAAAGTAGTAAAAAATGCAGTCCGCAAATGAACTTTAGCTTGAAAAAAGACACTTACTGTAGATTTATGCATGATTTATAGATGAAAATATAGTCTTTCTGAGATTGCATTAAGGCAAAACACAAAAAAATACTCTCTGAGCATTCTAATGAGTTACAGCTATAGTTATACAGTATAGTTGTAATAATAATAAAAAAGCATTCTGGATTAATACTTTTTGGCTGCATGCAGTGTAGAAAAGGTACTACACCGTAACAGGAAAATAGAAAACACATCAACAAGAAAAGTGATTCCATAATTTTTTCCTCTACTCGATCAGGATAAAACTATGCCATTAACTAAAATAATTAAATTTGATTTGTTTGAAGTAAGTTTCACTAAGCCAAAATATTCAGCGATTAAACAATGATTGTTTTGTGTCATATCTGTGATTTATTTGTCATGATTAAAAAGGCTGGGAGAGCATCCTCTAACTGTCACGTTGGGGCAGGGAACATGCGCTGGGACAGCATGTTTTCCTGGAAATGACGTTAAACTGTGTCCATACCTGCAAGAGGCCCTTCAACTTGCAGGGAAAAATTTGAGGGTTGGTGGCGGGATTGACACGCCAACCACGGTAAAACCATTTCAGACAGCTCTGAGGCAGCAGACAGGACTTTTTTCTGCTCTCCGTAGAAAATAAACACAGCAAACACTATTATTTGAACTTAATTAAGAATGAATTTGGCCCGGAGACATTTTCAACTGCTGTTTTTTTTTTTATTCAGGTGAATATTTAGCTTGGTATTTTTTTAGCCCTTAAAAAAAATTACCAAGGTCCAGGCCTTGGTGACCTCATAGCTGGCTACGGCCCTGAGCATAACCCTTAATCCTTACCCAGTGCTAACCTTAACCATAAAGAATCAAAAAAAAAACAAAAAAACAGGAATTTTAGCATTTTTAGTTTTTGGTTTGCAGTGACAGGTTTTTATAAAATTGAGTTTCAGGCCATCAGGTCCCTGTGTAAATGACGTAAGAGTTTGTGCATTGCTAGCAGTAAGTCAGACTCCTTCCCAATGGGTGTTGGACTCCGTCCAGGGCTGCCCTTTGTCACCAATTCTGTTCATAACATTTATGGGCACAATTTCTAGCTGTAGCCAAGGGGAGGAGGGGGTCCAGCTCGGTGACCTGAGGACCACGTTTGCTTTTTTCAGATGATGTGACCCTGTTGGCTTTATAGTGCTGTGACCTGCAGCATGCACTGGGGCAGTTTGCAGCTGAGTTTGAGGTGGCTGGGATTCCGCTAGCATTTGAGACTTGCATAACAATGCGCTACCAGAAAATAGCACACAGTAAAAAATTATAAAATTAGCAATAATAATTATGCACAGTAAATCATGATGTACACCATATGAACAGTAAACAAGCATCTCTTCAGTTTTACAACACTCTCGCTCTCCAAACTCAGCAAAATCTTTACCAAGCCAACCTTTCTGCAGCGGAAAATCGAAGCGAGCTGGAACTGTACTGTAACTAGTGTCTCTTCACGGTATGGCTCGGATATGGGTTGGTTCCTGTATGACAGTGGAAAAGCACCATTAAAAATTGGGTGAAGAGCTCGGACATTTGGGAAGAGCTCAAAGTAGAGCCACTGCTCTTATATATCCACATCAAAAGGAACCAGCTGATGGGTGGATGAATTGATGGAGTTTCTCCTTGTGGGGAACTAAAAGTGTTTTTGTCATATTGTGGGGACATTTGTAATCTGCACAATGTAATAAATACATATGTATCACCCCCCCACAGACACACATTCTCACATATATGCCTATACAACTCACTTCACCATCTCTGTCAGATTTTCCCATGGTGTTGACTTTGGTATTTTTCAGGGGTAAGATACTCCAATAAAATGTTTGCCAGTCCAGCCCTCAAAGACCTGCAGACAGTCCAAAAAACGTGTCACACTTGTAAGAGCTCAAACAGTACATCAACCCTTATTCAAGGGAGAGTTGTATTGTTCTGAAAATCATGAATGCCAGAAACCATTAGATCCCTACATTCATCAACCAGCCCTTAAATTTACATCTCGACTAACGATAGAATAGAATTATGCACAATTAAGTACACATTTTTAATCCCATATTTATACAGAAGATTAAATAAGATATTACCTTACTATTACGTGTAAGTATTTTATAACTACAAGCGTTACGTTTCCTATATTATATTGTATTGTATTATACTATATTATATAGATGTTGCAGCCTGCTATCCGCCTGCAGCACGCATGCGCTTTCGCTCCGTTTTTCCGCGCACCCGGATGGTGACGGAGACGAGCGCAGTGGCTTAATGGCGGCGGGGCTAGCATGAGCTCGCAGTGAACCGGGTTATACCAGTTCTGGCCCCTCCACATGCGGTGGTCTTATTGAACGCAATTCCTGCATTGTGAACGGTTTATTTGGCCATATATACACTTGCTTGTTTGGAACAGACGTCAGAAAAGGGCGCCGAGATGAACACAAATACAAATGTGATTCAGGTGACGAACGTGTCGCCCAGCACCACCTCGGAGCAGATGAGGACGCTCTTCAGCTTCCTGGGCAAGATCGAGGAGCTCAAACTGTTCCCCCCGGAGTAAGTAGGCGACCTCAGCCGACGTCCACAGTGCTGCGCGGCCCACAGATTTGCGCTTTTACCGGCCGGGTCTCGGAGGATGGGGACGGGGAGTGGGAGCTCCGTTGGGGCCTACTCGGCCTGCTCGCCCCTGTGAGGCCTCTTCCGCTTCGGCATCGGCATTTCGGCTCTGGACGTATCTCCGAAACGGCACGGTCCGACTTTTCCCCCTTTTCATAAGGGGGCAACCGATTAGTTATCTGGTTAGAGCTGACCTCGTTCGCCCGGGCTGACTGGTTCAGACCGGGTTCGATAACGCCGCTGACGGACTGCGCCAAAACCGACGCGGCGCTCCCGGGGCTGCTTAGTTTATAGCAGTTATTGTATATGTATCAACCCAATGTGGGAAGGGAAATTTGTTTTCCGGGGCACCATAAGCAGGTGAAGCAGCCCTTTATTCGTGGGTTAAGTCGCGGGTGCTGAGTGTTTGCGCCCCTCCCGCGGCGCTGCATGGTGACCCGCCATGTTTGAATTCTCTATAATGCCGTTACATAACCGGCTTGCTAAATTAGCCAAATTTATCTTCCTCCAGTGAGGGTTCCGGTCCCACTGTAAATTTTCACCGACCTTTAGTAGAGAGTTTTTTTTATTCAGCTTGAAGATGATTTAATAATTAAAGGGTGGCCGCGGAAGCACGTTTTTAGTGATGATGTGAATAGGGACACTGAAGAGGCCGGCTTATTATAACTTTGAAGTATCTTGAAGTTCAGCCTTAGGGAATCGAGAATCGATTAATTGAGAAGTCGCTTAGAGGTAGCCCCAACAGTCGATCAGCGACTTTTGATTCACCTGGAGCTGGAGGTCAGTGCCCAGCGCTTCGGTCCTTTACTGCTGGTCAGCGATGCTCTTGTGTGTGAGAGAAGTACATGGCGGGCGCTTTAACCCCAAAAGGTTTATTTCGAATAAGCCAGTTCACTAGTGATTAATATAAATCCAGCTCATTAATCAACTCTGAAATGATCGAAGTAGTAAAGGAACCGGTATTGGACAAGGGAATCATTTCCCCCAGGGAAATCTCATATACTGTGAATTCGGGCAAAACGTTTCAGAATTAATTGTGTACACACGATATTCGATCCGTTTAAAATTTAAAAATCTTGTTCTGAACATTTAAAGATGTCAGATTTTTTTCATAGTTATACTGGCTGTGCTGTCTTAAGATTAGAAAAAAAATGCAAGGAGTGGTCCACAAAGCGCAAATATCTACCGATTCAAAGGGATATTCATACATTTTGTAGAGTTAGGAAGGCAAAAGGTTGTTAACTTCTGTGTTCTGTGCTTTTGCTGTTTTTTCACCTGTCGAATAACATCTGGCTGCACCTCATAGCAACTGCTGTTAAAGGTAGGAAGCTTGAGACATCTTGTTGCTCTCAGGGCAAAGACGAGAGACAGACAACACAGCGTTTGTGACGTTGATCATTTAATGCTACTGAATCAGTAGTGATGGAGTTAATTGACAAAAAACCAACCCAGCATGATCTGAGAGTTGGTTGCTTTCTGTGTCTGGATCTGGAAGTCGTTCAGCACAATAGAATTGTCAGGTTTTTTTTTTTTTCTTAACGAAGATGCAAAGCCATAGTCATTTTTTAATGTTTCATGATTGTAAAAACATGCTGCAAAACCCATCTGTTTGTATTTCTTGCACAACCAGTTTGTATTTTCTTCCAGTGACTCTCCCTTGCCAGTGACTTCACGTGTCTGTTTTGTAAAGTTCCTTGAATCTGAATCGGTGGGAGTGTCTCAGCATTTGACAAACACAGTCTTCGTGGACAGAGCCTTGATTGTCGTCCCTTATGCTGAAGGTTGGTGCTTTATATTTTCTCTTCCCTGTTCATCTATGTTTAAAAAAATTGCACAACTGTAGGGTGAAACGTAGTGCTCCTAATGGACCCTTGGTATACAGCAGAATGGATGGGTCATTCAACAGGTTGGGTTCCTTCATGGGGCTGCAGTTATTTGGAGCAGTAGTTTGTATAATGTTTCAGTAAAGATTTCCAGAACCGTAATACTGCATGAGCTTTTGCCAGATTTAGGACCATATATATCTGGTATGACTTGTGAATTGCCTTCTAGGCTGCATGTAAGTCCATGCTGTATACCAAGGTCTGAAACTGGGTTTGCTTGGAAAATCATAGTGAGACTGTGGCCATGGACTCTCATAGGGGGTGAATCTAGCTTTCATGTGTAACCATGCTCTTCCAATTTAGATTATTCACTATTAAACTTTTCTCTGTTATTTGTGTGTGTGATTTTTGTAGTGGAGAAGGCAATTGCAGAGCCCCCTCCTTGATGACTGAAACTGCTCCTCTGCAGCCAACAGGGGATTGTAGACAATTACAAAACGCCAGCAAGCATTCAAGCCCCCCACTGTTTTCCTGGTGTAAACACTTAACTCTCTTCTCTTGTTTTTTGTGTTTTAGCCCGTTTTCATCCAAAGGGGATAAAGCAAATTTCAGAAGTCAGTTTGGTATAATGAAAGCATGGCAATACTTTTGTATGCCATATAGAATCACTTGGTTTTGGAAACACATGGGATATTTTATGCATATTTGAGTCACGTGGTTTTCAGGAATATAAATATGAACTCTTGCAGTTTGGTTTAAAATTAATTCATATGGGTTCATATTTTTAAACCCTCAATTAAATTTAATAATCTGGAAAATTAAATAGCTTGGGACACGCAGAATAAGATACTGAAATTGTGCACTGAAGTTTTGCTTGTTTTAGTACTTCTGGTTCGTATGGGGGAACGATTTGCCTATTTTATTCCGCCTTCATTTGCCCTGAGTAAACATCGCCAACGCGAACAGGGGTTCTGATGATGCATTTGCTGGTTTTTTTTAAAAAAAAAAAAAAAATCTATTTTTTTGGAATTTACTGCTCGTTTAAATTTGTGCTTTGTGAAAACTAAGTTGCTGCATGTGGCAGAATCTGTACTTATTTATACGAACTCTCCCCCAAACTCTGGGACGCATATCCAAGTGGTATTTGCACTGACGCATTGCAGTATTGTGGTGTAAAGTCCTTATTAGTCCACTCCACATGACGCGAACAAAGGGTCTGGTACCATTTTTAACGGTGGTTTTTCTTTTTTGTTGTTGTGTTTTACAGTTCTTTTTCCTGGTTCAGCCAGTCATATACCAGGCCCTGCTGAAAATACCACCCAACAGTTTTGTCTTCAGCAGCTAATCCTGTTTCTCAAGTGGCCTTTCTGTGTTGTGTGTCTGTAAAGATGACAGTGTTTGAAGTGAAATTGATTTCAGATTTATGCACACCCATGGATCATCTCATAAGATTACGTTCATTTTTCTTTCTTTTGTTTTTTGTCTTCAGCATTGGGAACATGTACTGCTATAACCATGGCTTTTGCTGGCTCTTACCCCTAATTCTCAAGGGCTTAGTGTTCTTGGCTTTTTTATCTGGCATGTAAAACAAATGCCTGGCCTTGTCTACACTACATTACTTAAAGTAAAGGGTAAAGGTAAATAGAAGTGGCTTAGTTTTCGCTGTACCAGGTAAGGAACAAGGATGTTTGTCAACAAATCTGTTGACTGTCTGGAGCAGCTCAGTAACCAGCAAAAGCCCATTAAAAAGGATTTTGTTAAATGTTTATTTTTTGTTTTATGGTAAGTTGAGCCATTGATAGTAAACTGTACCATGCTGTTGACTCCAAAATCATAAACTTTTGTTTTGTGTATCTTGGTTTTTTTGTGTGCTTTATAGCGAAGCAGCCGACGCGAGTCGCTTGTTCATAAAACGTCTTATGAAACTTGAGAGCACACCCCACTGGAGATCCGGCTGTGCTTGCTTACGTTTGGTTCATGACTTAAAAAACAAGTACAAGGTGATACAATCTTGGCAGTGTTAACCACAGTAGTGTGTATTGTGACATTTTATTTTTCTCTTAGTGTTTCTGCAATAATGCGTAGAATGAGGGAACACTTTCAGATTTGCAGATGTGAAAGGAGGAAATTTTGATATGCGTACGTATGTATTTTTGGATGATTGAGTAGATGTCTAAGGTGCTGACTTTTTTTGTTGTCTGGTTGTGTCGTGGATGTTCGGTTGCCCCCGTTAATCCCTGTTTGTTTGTCTGCAGGGGTCATTCCCGACGAGGCCAAAGCTTTGTCGCTGTTGGCTCCAGCAAATGCTGTCGCAGGCCTCCTGCCAGGTGGTGGTCTTCTCCCAACTCCGAACCCGCTTGCATCGGTTAGTCAAGTGCAGCTGCCTTTGCCTCACGTATATTCATTCTATAAAACGGAGACGTAGGCCATCAGATGCATTCACTGCCAATATCTTTGAGTCATTCTTGCAGTCCTCAGTAGGAGGACTGACTCTTAATCCATTAATGTATATCTAGACATGAGAGTCCTTCCTTTTGCAGATTGGAGGGGTCCCATTGGCTGCCCTAGGAGGTCCTGCCCTTGACCCTGCTCTTGCTGCTCTGGGCTTGCCAGGGTCGAACATGAATTCCCAGGTAAGCTGGACAGTCGATCTACTGTTTACTGAATTATTTGCTCTTGGCATTTTTAGCTTGGTCTAATAACCTTATTCTTTCCACAGTCTATGACTACTGATCAGCTTCTGAAGCTTATGACTTCTGTGGATCCCAAGTAAGTATTTAATTTGCTGGCGGCTTTCAGCACAGAATTGTGTTGTAGCTTGAACCCTCTAAGTAGGTATCATGGTTTTATTGCTGCTAAGAGTAAAAAAAAAATGTTTGAATTGCTAGATTATTGTGGTAATTGGACTACTCATATATGCATGGCTTGTAGCTCTAGCCTCTACATTGGATGTGTTTTTGCAAATTACTTTTGTATATTTCTTGTTTTTTTTGTTGTATGTATTGGACCTTAGATGTAGAACGCTTAGAAGTGTTACATGTTTTAGAGTGCTGATGGGAAACTGTATAATAACCCTTCCTGCACTCCGCTTCAAAAACTGCGTTCTTTACATGCTGTAGGGCAGGCTAGATTGCTTGAATGGTGTTTTCTATACTTAAGGCATGTCCATGAAATACTGGACATCAATAGAAATCTGAGGTGTGTGTGTTTATTTTTCCTTTTGCGCCTGTATTGGTCAAAATGTGTGTTAATTCTAGGCTCTGTTATTTTACATATATCCTTCAGGATGTTATCAGCCGTCAAACCTGACATTTTACTTCATTTTTCCCCCATTACAGGTTGAATCATATGGCCTCAGGAATGAATCTGAACCCAGGTCTGAAGGCTGATTCCTCCAGCAAAGAGATCGAAGAGGCGATGAAACGGGTCAGAGAAGCACAATCTTTGATCTCTGCTGCGATCGAACCTGGAAGTGAGTGCCATTCTGGGAGATCATGGTTACAGTCTTGCAACGCCATGACACTCTTGTGCCATTGTTTGTGAGCCTAACAGCTGCTCTTTTCAGACAAGAAAGATGATAAGCGGAAGCACTCTCGCTCCAGGTCAAGATCAAGGCGGAGGAGGTCTCGTTCTCGGTCACGGCACAGGTGAAGATGGACTTATTAAAATTGTGAAGGGCTAGAAATTAAAGTAAACTTTGAAATTAAAATTCTTTTAGCTTTTCTGGCCTTGTAATTGACAAACAGTTATAATATTCAATGTCTGTGTGCAGGAGATCAAAGAGCAGGTCAAGGAGGAGGTCACACTCAAGGAGTAGAAGGCGTTCTAAGAGTCCCCGGAGGAGAAAATCTCACTCAAAGGAGAGAGGCAGGCGTTCTCGTAGCAAGTCCAGGTATGAGCCCCTCTCCTGCTGCCTTGCCTGGACCTCTTTGGTTTTGTCTTGATGAACGCAGTCCAGAAATAAACACACACTTCTATGTGTCTTGTCTTAGTTCCACTGTTTTTAAGAAAAAACATTACTTCAGTAAATTGGCAATCAAAATTCTTAAATGGTTAAGTTCTAGGGGTACTGAAGTGCAAATGAGGAATTTAACATGAGAAAATGGAAGTATGACATCTTTTCAGGAATCAATGTAATGATTGCATTGATTTGAAGCAGTTAAACTTCCTGCTTTTGAAGGTTGATTTTGAGTTGCTATACATGTGTAACCGAAGCAGTTTTCTCGTTAATTTTTTTAACGTGTTTTCACTAGTCCGTTCTTTGTTTTTTAAGCACACTGACTGCATTTACTTAATTCCTCAATGAGTGCAGGGGCCAGGGATGGTTTTGGTGTTTTCTCGTGATTTATTTAGTTGCTTTTACATGGTTGATTTTCTGCTGGGATTCTGGGTTGACGAGCTTTTTTTATATTCTGTTCAATCATAGGGATCGAAAAAAGGAAGAGAAGGTTAAGAAGCGGTCAAAAACTCCCCCGAAGAGTTACAGTACCACTCGGCGATCCAGGAGCATCAGTCGGTAAGTGTTGGCATGAGTGCCCCCCTGTGCAGGTGTGGCGCTGACTGAGGCTCCAGCTGATATTTCCTGGGCACAGCCACTAAGCAGCCATCTCTCTACATGCAGTAGGCGTAGGCGAAGCCGCACCACCAGCCGATCGCCAAAGAAGTCAAGGTCTCCAAAGAGGAAGCTCTCCAGGTCCCCCTCTCCAAGAAGGTACTCTCTGCTTATGAATCTGAGTATTGGATTGCATGTGGAGGTAGAAGGCATCACGACAGTGACTTATAAAACAGAAGTCAAGTTAATGTATATGCAGCACCTGTTTAATGTGGGTGTAACAATCAAAAGACACATTCCTCACCTTGTCTGTTTTGTGATCTGCAGACACAAGAAGGAAAAGAAGAAGGACAAGGACAGAGAAAAGGAGAGAGACAGGGATCGTGAGAGAAAGGAGGAAAAAGACAGGAGCCGTGGGGAGAGAGAACGGTCTACCAGCAAAAAGAAGAAAAACAAAGATAAGGAGAAGGAACGGGAAAAGAAGTCTGACAGTGAGAAAGGGGACGTTAAGGTATGTCTAGTGCTGTGAAATGGTTACTTTGGTTTTTTGGACCAGCTACTATGACTGTTAAATGAGGAGGTGACCTTTCCCCCAAACCATTTTTGCATAAATATGTATTTGAGGCAAGATATGGTATGAGCAGTATGTAATTTGATACGCGACGTAGTGCATTTACCTTTCCTATACAAATTACATAATTTACACAATTTCTTAATTGTTCAGTGTTCTGTCAGAAACCATATTCAGATTTATCTTCATGGGCCTAATCATACAGTTTCAAATGGAAAGACCCATTTTGGGGCTGTGGATAATCAGCATTACAAACATTATATGGCTGGCAAAACTAGTGAATTTTTCAGAATAACTGCATTTGCCCACATTTGGTTTAATCCGCTCGTTTTGCATATAAAGATTTATGGCCTCCAAGAACCGAGTTGTACCACAAACTGATGTGGTTTTCCATTGTAAATGATGTGATCCGTACCCTGCTGACATGGCCCTCCTTGCTAGCAGGGCCGAAAGTCTGACCAAACGGAGCTGGTTAGTCGAAATGCTTGGAACAGCTGAACGGAATGGATTTGTAATGCAAATTTAAGCAAGATAATGTTAATTCCGCTAGCATTTTATGCTAACATAAAACAGACATTCTTCCAGATGTGCTAGTGGAAATTAGCGCATAGTAAATCTTGACGTACCCTTTGTGAACAACAATAAATGTCTCTTTGGTTTTATGTCACTGTCACTATCCAGACCCTGCTGTGGAAAACGAAGCGAAGTGGGACTGTGCTGTAACTAGTCTCTTCGCGGTGCTGCTTGGATAGGGCTCTGTTCCTGTATGGCAGTAGAAAAGTGCTATTAAGTTCAACTAAATTTGTTCCACCTCCACCCGCCCCCTCCCATTATCAGGCTCTATTGGTTCATTTCCATCTTATGAGTTAAGCCGTTTTCTTCTCACTAGGCATAACACTTTCACCAGCCCAGTTTCTGAAGCATCATGTATATTTAGCAATGCTGCCAACAGAGTAGACCGAAGTTATCCAAGTTATGTTTTGGTTTTTGATATTTGGTGTTCTGTAAACACACGCACAGTCCATGTTTGTGTTTAAATGAATCAGACTTCAACTGCAGTGCTGCTTAATGTTTAATTTCTCCAGGTAACCAGGGACTATGATGAAGAAGAACAAGGGTATGACAGTGAAAAAGAGAGGGAGGAAAAGCGAGATTCTGACCTGGCGACATCTCCGCACCTCAAAGAGTCAGTGGAGACTGCGGGGGAGGCGGTGAAGGAGCCTAAAGTCAATGGTGATGATCACCACGAGGAGGACATGGACATGAGTGAATGAAGGCGTACCCCATGGTTCAGCTTCAGGGCCACCCCATCATTATTCATGTATTCCTATCATTTGCGTTTTCTGTTCTTTTTAAAAGCAACAACTGATATGCTTAACAACCCAAAAGCTGTCAGGTGAATTGAATAGCAGTCTTAAATTTAGATGTATAGTTTTTTAATATTTTAATACAATTTCCATCCTTTCTGTAAGACAGTGTAGGATTAGTGGGTTTATTTCTCAGAAGGTGGAATTACTTGTGCATGTTAAATTTTCTTTTTGGTTCTAATCCATATTTGTAAACGATATACAATAAAAATGGCATTATTAACAGGTTTGATTTTGTTAAATCAAGAGCCTGTTTATTAAAATAAGCCTTGGTCTCCATGCACAGTTTTTTTTTTATGGGGGGCAGGGGGGGGGCTTCATTTATTCCTGCACTATACCAACATGAAATACTGTCCTCCCAATGACTTGTGTATATTAAAATATTTCATAATGAGGATTTTGGTTGTTGAAGTAGATTAGATTGAACTTGATTTCTGTTTGGAAACCATTCTTTCTACAGCTGTTTAATGCAGTTTGACTGTGGAAATATACCCTCAATCCAGACCTGTTCTGTATCAAGTCTTGTGATTTAATAGTTCCCACTGAAATACTCTATGTAAACTGGGTTGAAGCCTGTGAGTGAATTAGACCACACTGTCAGTATATAATTTGTAACGTTACATCAGTGAAGATCTTTGATAATAAAAGTTGATGGGAAAATACCTTTTTGGTCTTTAAGAGTAATATTAGTGTTCCAGAATCCAAGAAAAGCCAGTATTACCCAATACAAATCTTTTCTGTGTCATTTGCCATTTGATAGGGACAGTACCTGTATGATGGCTTCTTTGTGTTAAGCCACTCAAAATCCACATGCCATCCTAATTGTGCATAATTCACTGAGAAATATTACTTTATCTTTAACGAATGATGCATGATAACGTAATCATGCATTGTGACAAGTGTATTTTGAATTTGTATGTCATGTCAAATTCAGCATCTAATGCTGTAAGTCCACTATTTTTGTGGCTTTGAATACTTGTATCTAACCCAAAGTTCACTTTGTTAGGACTGAGGAAACTAAACATCTGTATGGTTCATAAACATACACCTACCAGGCAGCTGGTATTTACTAAACAAAAGTCTTTAAAGAAGAAATAAAGCAACATACACATTTCTCCAGTTTTAACCACATCCACTAATATTCTGTATGATTTACCTCCGACGTAGACGGCACCCCGTCCTGTGGCATGGCGACGGCAGGGCAGAATGAGCATTTTATTTGGGTTCAGGTTTTATATTATGGTGGCGAGAAACTAAAAAGGCAGCAGTTTTGCATTCAGCGCCTGGACAAAACGAGCCATCGGGTTTTCGGAAAGCCAACGACTGGGATCTGACAGCAAGGTCTAGGGCCACGGGGCCAAAGGGAAGTTATGGTAATCAGGTACATATGATTTTAGGTCCCTGTAAACAAATATAAAAAAACAAATCGAATTGCCTTCCTGTAACCATGGGATTGTCACAACATACTGGGTGCAGTAACATTGTTTAACAGGATGGTGGCATCGCAGTATCAGTAATACACTTCTGAACAAGCGGAGCATTTGCTATGATCCTTGAAATAAACGCCTGATGGGGTGATGTATGATTTTAACATGGACCTTATGGCACCAAATGAACTGATGCTAAAAATGCTATGCTAAAAAACATGCTAATGCTAAACAAAGCTCATAAAATGTTTTCATTTAACAATGATTAAAAGATACTCTCAGGTCTCTCTACAAAGGTAATAAAAAACTACATATTGAAATCTTCACTTAAATATATACCTGTATTTATTATTTTTAGGAAAAACCCGGCATTTTTTTCCACCCCCGACCTATGCCAGTGTATTCATTGATCATAATGAAATGATCTATGAACTGTGATATTTAATAGAGCTATTAAACTGAATTGAAATGGTACATAATACTAGAACTGGGCAATTACTTGAATTTTAATTTCAATTACAATTTTGGTTTCCAAAGATTATCAATATAAAATCATTGAGATACGAATATTGTGCCACATTTCGTTTCAGGGTGATGCTCCTATCTTGTCTTGTTATAAATCCAGCCACCCCTTTCCAGACCCATTTTATTTATTTCTCAGTTGAATCACATTTAGAATTCAAGGAAATCCACTTTTAAAAAGTGAAGTTTATAAAAGGTATAATAAATGCATATTTCCAAAGTCAATGAGTAATCATGATAATTATGATTATGATTTTTGCCACAGCGCCTCGTGCCTGTACCTTCCGGGATAGGCTCCGGACCCCCCCGCGACCCAGAAGGAAAAGCGGTTCGGAAAATGGATGGATGGATGGATTTTTGCCATAATCGAGCAGCATGAATGTCATTTTTAATCTATAATTATGTTATTTTCTTAATAGGTTACTGCAGGAAAAACCTACGGATTTCAAATGTCAAAGTAAATTGCTTTTTGAACGAATACTACCTCACCAATATAGCATGAACCTCAAAACAACTTATACACTATAATGTCACCCATATACCCACAATGTATTTCAGTACCAGAACAAATAAAATCTAAGAACAATTTCCCTGTTCAAGGATTAACAAAGGTGACAGATCATTGTGGCAACTATCCCAAAAATCTATTTTTGCTGGATTATTAATATTAATATAATGATAATGTCTATCCATTAACATGATGGCGCAGTGAGTAGCGCTGATGTCTTGTGCCTCCAGAGTTGGGAGTGTTAATCTTGCTTCTGCTTTTTCTCCCTCTGGAAGTCATGTGGGTTAAAGTGCATGTGGGCTGTACGATGGCCTGACTTCCCGTGCTGCGTATCCTCTAAAGCAGTGTTTCCCAACCCAATTCTGGGGGAACCCCGGACAGTCCATATTTTTGCTCCCTCCCAGCTCCCAGCCAATCAGGAACACCAAATACCTGGCACAAATGAGAGGAAGCAAAAATGTGGACTGTCTGGGGCTCCCTGCGGACTGGATCGGGAAACACTGCTCTAAAGACCACCATCACCCTGCCCAGGATGAGCCGCTGGAAGCCGACGGATGAAGGAATCACAGTCTTAATATGTGTATATTTTATTTGAGTACAGTTTTCATATGAAAATAGTGTGTCGGGCTTATACAATGCTCTTGCTGTACAATCTGCATGTAGGTACAAGTATACTTGAAAGTGTGTGTTTAAAGTCCTAAAAGCTGAAGCAATGGTAGAAAGAAATAAAACAAACTACCAAGCACAGAGACTGCAAGATAAATTACACGGCTTATTAGTATTAAAAAAATAGCCTGGGAAACATGCCACACTATCCAGTAGTGAGGTCTGGAAGCATACAATGGTGCTGTCTCATATATTTCCGGTCATATTTTTAGGCCAACGTGTAATTAAAAAACATAAAGCAATATAATTAAAAATTAAAATAAAAGCATTCTGACATGAATACTGCTTTATTAACCAAGATATCAAGTTTCCAAAGCACACAGCAAAAATAAATTAATACCAACATCAAGGAGTCCTGACGAGCTAACAGGTTCCTCTCGATTTAGCAGTCTTACTGGAAACTAAATTTGTTATCATTTATTATTAATGATGTTAAAAAAAAGTGCCCTGGCATAAACAAAACCTGACAGCCTGTCAAGATTATTGACCACAAAGTGCAAAGGGATCATGAACCTGCTGTTCAGGGCTAGTTTCAAGGTCATTCAATGGCGGTTGCATGTATGATGATGACTATGTCTGGAATAAACTTTATGTTTATTGACTTCACCTTAATTTAACATTAGACATGTTAAATTACAGTTTCCATTCAAGTTTCCACACTGTACGAGATGATTTATAAACCGACCGATTTTGATGGTTTTAAGACGTTTGTACACGTGTGTTCGGAGGTTTTCAGAAGTTCTTGCAGTTGGTACTGTTCTCTGCGAGATAAACAGCAGCGTGTTCTGCATGTTAATGAAGTCCATTCGGGTCCACTCAGCCACAGCGGAGACTCAGCCAAAAAGTCCACGCGGTATGTAGTGTACAGAAGGGTGAGCCATGGTGGAGATACAGCAGCTTCCTGCGTCAGCCCTGCCCGCACCCACACCAGCATGCCTCCATCAGCCCTCTCACGCACTCAGATACAACAATGAAGTGAAAGACACTTAAAAACAGAAGTATTTACACCTTGTATGTGGAAATGCCTGTAAAAATCTTAATGTACATTGTACTTATTTTAAATTTTCCATGTTATTTCCGAATCACACCTTTCTGCTTTGAAAACATACATGCCTTGTCTCTCTCAAGTGGCACTGTATTGCTTAAATACAGCTCAGAAACCTAAAGTGGGGAAAAAAAGCTTGATTTAAACTACCATTTTTTCTGAAGCTCAGGGAGATCCAGATGGCTTTGTTGTACAGTCGTGTCATTATTCTTTTGTGATGTTAACATTTTTTTTCCCCTTTTTTTAAGTATATACCCAATAGAATAAAAACTGGCACAGACAAGTGACCCCCTTCCAACTGAACGAAGCTCAGCAAAGTGCTTATTTAAAGCAGTGCATGTGTATGCCACTTTAATTCAGTGAAGCTTCTGGAAACTTCCGACGGTACACATAACACAACCTTAAAAACCAGACATAAGAACAGTACCATTTTTCTTACACAAACCACTCAGTGCCTCAATACAGGTTCATCCAACATAATCCCTGTAACATTACATACAGCGTTTAAAAAATTTCAGCAAACCCCTCTGGGTGTGTCATTACCCCTGTAAGAGAGTTGCCTTTTTATTTATTGATTTATACACGGTTCATACTGGTGTTAGGGTGCCCCCCCCAGTCGTTACTTGAAAGAGGTTAAAGGTCAGGGAAGCGACTAGGGTCCTCTTTGTAGTCGTTAGGGATGTTGAAAATGGATTCTTCAAAGTCATCGTACCGAAACTCCTGAAATGTTACAGTTGCTGTGATGGTTGGAAACACAGGGATGTCTGGATAGAAGGAACAGAGGATTATTTCAGCATTAAACATGATACCGGGCATTCCTTTATGATGTGGATTTGCAGCACACGCACACACACATTATACAAGCTAGATTATGAAATCTGCACAATAAAAAGTGTCACCCACAAAGTTGCACTTTAAGGAGTAGACCACCACAATAACATCATTCTGTCATGTTTAGCTGGTCATTTGAACTACACAAGAGCAATATCTTGTATGAGAAAACATCTCTACTGAACAAAACATGTGATGTTTGCTGCTGACAGGGCATCTCGTAAACGTGACGATAAGGAAGATCCATTACTCTCACAGCGGTGTTGTGAGATGACATGGGATGGTAGTATATGAATTCTATATCATCATTCTCATCAAGATGGGAGAAGCAAATTAAAGGGCTATTCTGAAACATGACAAAGGCATTCATCACAACCATGCGCCCCTATCAAAAGCATGACTAACGAAGAAGCCCATTTACGGTCTTAGCCTTATTAGCTTAGCAGGTAGCTAACCTGTTGTTCTTTTACAGATTCTCCAGCAACGTCACAGCTTTGCTATATAAAATCCCAGGTATTATTATACCGAGTTTGGTGCTGTCTCCCGTCAATCGTCTAGCTACTTTTGACAGTAGCTATTGTTCTTCTTGTTATGCTTGAAGCAAATGCCACCAAATGTGAAAATATAGTTTTTAAATAATTTCTTTTATAAAAAAAATGTTCATCTTTAATATATAAAAAGCAGTTCTTAAGCAGTAAATAAACAGGTATAATTTTCCATGTCAAGTGTGACTAATACATAAGGATTTATATATAATAGTATATAAATATTTTAAATAAGCAATACTCAAAACAAGGGCACATATGACTCATCCTCATGCATTAACAAAGAGTTAGAAATAAAGAACCTACCTAGTTTGACTGGAAATCCAGGAGGGAGTTTCATTTGGACAAATTCTCTGAGTTTGTTAAAGTGCTTAAAGGGAGCGATGACCTCTAATACATTCAGTAACCTGAAGAATAAACACACAGACAAACACAGGTCAACTGCATAAACTGAATTTTACTGGGTTCTGTCCTAACTTAAACTTGAAACTACAACTGAAGCTGTTTCAGTAATCAGTATGAGCAGTTCGGAATATAGAGCATGAAGCCACACACTCCTAACACAAACAGTAATCTTGCACATTCATTTCTGCAAGATGTAGAAATGTCATTAATACAAACTATAAGCCTGCTTCCCTTAGCTGGGCTGCTCACAGTTTTGCATAACATGCACAAAACGTTACAGCCTCCCATAGTGCATATCAGCATTGCTCATTCTCCCTACTGTGCTGTGAGCTTTATGTTACTGATAATGTTGATTGATTCCACCCGAATGCATTTTTCTTTGCATGTGAGAACGTCTCCACTTGTGTTTGTTTACAGCACTTTACCTTCCCAACGTGTGATAAGGATGGGTGGCGGCAAATATGATACAAACACAAGCCTGATGGGTTGGGGATATGCAGGAGAAATAAACCCAACTTTAGACAATTACAGTGTTTGGTAGTAGCGTGTGGGATCTGGGCTACAGGGAGTGAAGCAAAAGGGGCACATAAATAAATGGGGTTGATAAACAGGTACTAAAAAAACCACTTCAGAGGGGGTGGTGTATGGCTTCTCAACCAAAAGGTTGTTGGTTCAAACCCCACTAAGTAATCATATCACCATTGGGCCCTTGAGCAAGGTCATTAACTCTAAGTACTGTAGAAATGCCATAAAAATGGTTTGTCCTGTACTTTGACCTCAAGCTAAAAAATACAATGTATCAAAATGCAATCTCCTTGCTGCTTACAGTTCAGATACTGCTAAATGAAAGTTCTTTTTTTGTTGGCAGCTTATTTTAAGTTTTCAGGTTATGAGAAACATTATAAAGAATAATTCATGTCCATAACCCCAGGTGAGCTTGGAGCTTGCCCCAGGAAGCAGACATCATGAGACAGAGCACTAGTGAAGGGCATGCACTCACACAAAGATAAAAAGAAACCCCTTAGAGAGACCACAGCCCTTCCTGATCTGTAGGAGGAAACCTTTGCAAACACAGTTGAAAATATCCTAATGCCACAAAAAACATAGTGAGGGCAGGAGTCAAACCCCCATTTCTGTAGTGTCCAACTCAAAAAACTACCAAGGAAGCCCTTCATTGTATTTAAACAAACAGAGGTGGGGAGGATTGAGGTTTGGCAGTCACAAACGATACGTTACATAACAATTACTTGATGCTGTCACGCTATTTCGGACAAGTGAGACTTGTTTAGTGAGCAATCGTAGGAGAAGCACTTACGACTCAATGCCGAGGGGGAAATCCTGGCTCATAGCCACGGTGGCTTTGAAGTTCTTCTTGCTTTCTTTGCAGACCAACTCTCTGCCCAGATGGGGAGCCCTTCAAACATACCCAGCACAAGTCGTGGCGTGTAAGGCAAGCGTCAACGTTATGGCCAAGATTAAAGATTGCAATAAAAAATGTCATAAGGATCTCAAGGAAAAAACTTCTCTGGTTGAATAATGACATGGGCTGGTCTGTCTCTGAGATCCTGTAGGGGTGTGGGTAATTTATCACTAGCACTGATAACTATCTATTTGCTAATTCTGAGAAGGATATTTGTTTGTCTTAATAAGTAGCTGCTTGCACTCTTGGAAGCACACATTGACGAAGGCTGGAATGTACTACACCTATGGTGGATCTATAATAAAAATAATGTCAATGTTAAGAAGTAGTCTATCAAATGTCTCTTCCATATCTTCAATGGAACACTACATCAATGGTTAAGAGGAGGCCAATAAGCTAGTATGCTAATGCTAAATGCTAGTCTAAATTTCTAAAATGAAAAGCCCTGAGGGGACACCTGAGGATTTCATACGAGCCTATAAAATACCAGCAGTTGGAATTCAAGACATGTAAGCAGTACTGAAGTGAGGGACTGGCATCTGTCTTTTCAACCAGTCCCAAATCACCCATTGCCCCAGCTCAGCAGCGTTCCTCTCGAGAAGGTTATGCTCAAGTCTGTGAATGCTGAACAGGTAAAATCCCCCGAAACAGTACGTACTTTCCATTCTCTGCGTTGATGTACTCCTCCCATGAGATGGTGGTGGGTGACGGGGCGGTCAGGGACTGTCTTCTCACCGGCTGACATAAGAACGAAAGAACAGAAGACATCAGCACATGGAGGCTGGAAAACTGCTTCAAAAACGAGTCAGTCGCACCTAAGTACACATACCACTGAAATACACACAGACAACCATTTATATAGATTGAAAGGGTCATCTAACCCTATCCCTTGTTCAGAAATGAGGGGCTACTTATGATCTGGTATCAGTTTTTATCATTTTTTGTTTTCATGCCTTTTTTCGCTCCTGAGGAAAGGCAGGCCACAGCAGAGGGCAGGGCTGCCATTCACAGGGCCTGCATCCTTAGCAGTGCAAAACACTCCCCTGTTTATTTCCTGGATTCTATTGTTCAAAAAGTTTAAACTGGATCGGAATGATCTTATTTAGAAATCCCATGTTTTATTATCCTGGGTCAGATTACCTTTGTGCCGATTTTTCAAAGCAACATTGGATTGGATCACCCTGATCGCGATACAGATTTTTCAGGATTACCAAATCCGGATTAGCAGTGTTCTAAATGGGACGACATATCACAATATAGGCTACTAGCTATGTAAAGATCAACTGGCAAAACTGCCAGTATGGGGTCACTTTAAGTGCTTTTATTTGAAGAGACAGAAAACAGCACAATAAAATAACACAAGCACCCCCTTCTATCTTCAATTTCTTTAAAACTATCAAACCTCTCATCTGACGCACAAAAAATAAATATTAAACAAATATTCATTTTCCACAAATGCATTGTGGATATTTTGAACATGCTTTTTAAATCATAAAAAGAAAAAAATTCCCAATAGTTAACAAAATAAAGTTCATTTGTGGAGAGACCTTTTTGGATGCAATTGTTAGAAGAGACTTTTGAATCTCTGATGATTATGGCATTGTAATTAAATATACACTGATGAATGACAGTTCAAATTAAATATATTATTTTTGTTTGATATTAACAGTTGTTTGTGGGATTATTTATGTGGACATTTCTTTTGTACTGTACTATAGTGAACAGCTTAATAGGTAGCGTAATGCCTACTTTATTTGCTTCATCACTGTAGTGATTAAACAAATCAAGAGCAGAATATAAGTAAATGTATATATACTACATGACAGATAAGTTGTATTCTATGAACAAATTAAAAATTTTATTACATTTTGTTCCGGAAATCCACCTTGAATTCACCCTTCAGCTGGGATCAGAAAAATCCTGACTTTTTGGATCAAAGGTATTCAATCCTGCTGAAATGTTTTGACAAGCACATACTAAAGATTTGATCCGGATCAAAACCAAGACTGGATTACGTGATTTAATCCGACTTCAAAATCCCGTTTTTTCTTTTGAACAACTCATTTTCAAGCTCTGATACAATTTGATAGCTGAAATCCAATCAGACGACTACTGGAGAACGGGGCCCTGATCCTCTTCATGCTGCATCATGACCTTATACTGGCACATCAGCAGATCCCTGCCTGCGTTATAACTGTCAGCTCTACTGAGTCAGATGTCCATTTAAACCCACTATACAGAGATATATAACCTTATATATATTCTTAAGACTACAACCTTGCCATCTGTTTTAAAGTGGATCCCTTAGTGTTCATTAAATTTGTTCCAGCCCTGTCCAATTACACTAAATAACAGCCTAAGTAATTACAAATGAAACACTGTTCTATGGTCTGCATTTTCCAACACTAAGGTGCGACCCCTGTAAGTCTAAGGCCTTTCTTTCTTGCAAATCCCATACAGAATAATCTGTGGTTTTGGGATTGTCATGGAATCCAGGAGCAGGCATGGCGATTGTCTGCAAATGTCGTTCCTGTGTTAATGGGGCCGTAGAGGCCTGCTGTGAATAGGGGAGCACAAAGACCATCAGACTTGTCGTAGCCCCCCTCCCCCCATCCATGGCAATGATTTAACTCCCTTGTCATGGTGTTCACAGAAAAAGTGACCTTCAGAGCACAAACATTAAGTCTTCCAGTTTCCCACAGTCCTCTGGTGCAAACTTGATGCAGGCACTCAGTCAGTAATGCAGCAGCTATACATATGCAGTCAAGCATACAGAAAACCGACAGATGGATAAAGAAAACTGGGATTAAAACCAGGACTGTTGAACTAAGACTGTGTGCAGTAATTTAGGAGGCTGGGAATGCCAATTAGCAGGAGAGCTCTGTTATGCACATGGAAAAGCTCAGCACCTTCCCCAAAGGGGGCCGTGGGAGTGGGTTGGGACAGCTTAGCTTGATATGTGAGAAGAACCATCAAAATAAGAGAGCAGAGGATGTCAAAGACTAGCAAAACTCTGAGGGAGAGATTGGCTGTAGCCTGTAAAAGTAAGTGAGGTTCTGAGACTCACCTCAAAGTTCTGTCTTATGAGTTTCCCCCTTTGCAGAGACTCACCTTAAAGGGCTGCTCTACGAGGTTCCCCCTTTTCTGAAAATCACCTCAAAGTTCTGCTGTATGAGGTTCCCCCTTTGCTGAGACTCGCCTCAAAGTTCTGCTCTATGAGGTTGCCCTTTTGCCAAGACTCACCTCAAAGTTCTGCTCTATGAGGTTCCCCCCTTTGCTCAGGCTCTCCATGATGGCCTTGTTCCGCAGGATGTCCTCCTCACTCAGGTGTTCCCGGCGCTTCCTGGACTCCAGCACCAGGCCGTTGACAGAGTAGAAATCTGCTAGGAAATTCCCGACTCTCTCCTGCAGAGACATTGCAAAGAAGACTTCATTCATTCTTCGAGGGTCGGTATAGAAATGAGGTATGTAACATTGATATCCATGGCTAAAGGCATTTATCTGAAAGCTCGGAAATCTTGCTACCGTTTTGTCCTCCCTGAAGAGCCAGCCAGTCTGTGCACGGGAGAAGGTTATGGATTTGGTAGAGAGGGTGGCTGAGTAAATATCACTGCTCATTAAAATGTCCACCTCTTCTTCTGTCTCCATCTCTGACTCCTGAAAGAAAAAGTCTACATCAGGGCTGGTTGGCACCTACTGCAGTGCTGGATGCACCACAGTGCTGGACCGTCTGTGGCCCAATGGACGTTCCTGCCTCACTGTGCCTGGCCACCATGTAATTTGTTGCCAGGGTCGGGGTGTTGCTGTAGTGTGGTGCTGCTCACGTTTAGGAAGAATGGATGTTACATTAAGGCATTTTACTGAAACAAACTGTGCATGACATACTTATAGCACATAAGGACACAGACAGGTAAATGGCATTGTAGTTACAAACACGTATTTTACTTTAGTTTGCAGCCATCTGGGAGTCTTTATAATAACATAGGGAGGTATCATATAAAGACTGGTATTTCTACACTTTCTCAGTCAACCTTACTTGGGATCCGCTCATCATGATTGTTTTCAGTCGGATCACAGAGGGAAGAAAAGGTGTTTATTAGGGATGTAACGATACACGATTTTTTAACAGAATGAGCTGCAGACAAATTTATTCAAAACTATTCCTTTATTTATCTTTCTAAACTGTGTCCTCTTCTTAACAGTGCAACTGAAATTGAATATAATACTGTTTAAAAAAATCCCAAATCAAAATAAGTAAAAAAAAAAAAAAAGTCAAATTTCAAATAAATAAACTAAGGCTTGCACGTGCAGCTTTTTAGTGTGGTTGTGGCATGTTGTGCTATTTGTGTATGTTATTAGTCTTTTACAATGTTTACACGCAGTCGCAGTTTTTGTCTTGTCTGTGCTTTTCTAGCCGTTTTTGTTTGTGATTACCAGAAAGCTAAAATGCTGCCACACCCCCGATTTAAGATCGGGGGTGTGTCTTCAATTTGAAATTCTTTTGCCATCTCAAGTTCGGTCAGAACCAAAAATTAACGTATGATGTCGGCGTGAATACGCAGTGACATATGATGTCGAACTGATGTTGAGAAATCAAATGTAATATTACACCAGCTTTTCTGTTAAGTAAAGTACTGTGAAGTACTCCTAAAGTAGCGAGTCATTTTCCACATCAGCCGGTTTTCCCCTGGCCAATGGACAATCGAGAGACGCTTGTGTCACAAAACACAAGTTCTTTCAATTTTTGACTGGCACGTGATCCCCAAATGCGGTCTTCACGTCAGTAGTAGATCAGTAGTAAAACAACCCTTAGGATGTTACTGAGCACCATAAGTGACATTCCCACTAACCATACAGAAGAAACATCACAGAATAGTACAGACACATTAGACACTATTGTGGGCATTAGACTGACATCTTTGAACAATAATACTCAACATCAACCTATAATAAATAAAGACTGCAATATGATCCAACAATTTTTTTCCTCAGGAATCCAGTGCTAAGTTCCAAATGGCTTCAAAAAAAGATGCATTTTACAATTATTTAGCAGACAAATGATGTAAGAAGGAAAGGTCTGCCAGTCCCTGGCGCGCTTGAGGTTAAGGGCCCAGTGCTGACACCACTACTCATTAGACTTGAACCAGTGACCTTCGGAACACGGGCATTTTTATCCTTGGTGGTAAGAAGGTGGCTGTTTCACCAATAGCATGTGTCGCCATTGGGTACCATATGATCCAATTAAATAAGGAGCCTCTTACTTCATGGTGTATCCTCTGGTAGACCTTCTGCTCGTTGTCAAGAACAACAAAGGACTCGGAGGGCACAGCTTCCCCGTTGAAGATGAAGCTGAGGTCTCCTCGCTGGCACTTCATGTCTGTGAAGTCTATGAGGGTGGTGTCGAGTCTGAAGGGGCGGAGGGGGGTGGGGGGGGAGGCAAGTTCAGACACTTTGAACTATTCAGGCTGGATTTTCGTTGAAAGGCAGCATTGCTGGTGAAAACAGGGGGGTGCACTTCCTTCTAAATTAATCTAAACAGCAGGTGAGTTTACAAATGGAACGCAAATGAAGTCGGCAGGGCTGGAAATGCCAGGCCTGGAAACATACAGCTAAATATGCCGGTGGCACAGTTGCGCAGCCTGGAAGGCGAAGGCCCCTGAAGACCTGCGGATCTGGAAGGTTCCCACCTATCAAGTCTATCGTTTCTGAGGTGAGCCTATTAATACGACTGCAAGGCCAATTACTCAAACTCCCATTTCCAACGGGAACACTAGGACCCGGTATGCCTTGGTCTGGTAGGAGAAAAACCTGCATCTTAGAAGAAGGCAGGAAGCAAGCTTGATTTTATGAATCAATTTTTCCCATGGTTAACCTATACTGTATGTAATCTGTTAAGAAGATTACGAAAACATTAGTAGAAAAAAATATGGAATTTTGTGTACCAGCCAAATTAAGGTTCTTATCATTCACCCTTAATTATCAAACATTTTTACAGTATCTTCAATGAAAATAAATCTTCACCATATTGGTATTTTCTAAGGTTGAAGAGAAAAGGTGTGACATACCCAAGATGTAGGAACTAAAGCTAGTATAAAAATCCTTGAAAAACATACCTGATATTGATACCCTGTTTGTAGATCTTACAGGCATCAGAAGGCAAAATTCGGGAAAGCAAAGGCACTAAAATAAAAAGAGAAACAAAAATCACAAAAAATAAACACAAAAAAAGTTCTTGAAGGACCTTGAACAGAGCATGTTCCGTGCTCCATGTTGTAATTTTTAAGGCTACGTTCACATCACCAGGCTGAAGTGACTCAAATCTAACTTACTTGCCTTAATATAACATAGGTGTGATGTTTTCAGGGCTGTGTGGACACAGAAATCAGATTTTTTTAAATCAGATTTTAGTCCGTTTCATATGTGGTTCTAGGTCAGATACATATCCAATTCATGGTCAGCATTCATTTATGAGAACAGTCAGATCAAAAAACATGAGTGTTTTTTGTTATTGATGACGCAGACGACTCATGCAAAAATGTATTGGTGTGTGCATGCGTGCCGTTTCGGGGGATAGATGTGTTCACATTACAATCACTTGTACTTATGAATGTGAACCATCAAGACAGGCAAATCCGACCTGAGCTAAAAATCGGAACTGAACAATGAGGCTTGTAATGTGAATGCAGCCTATGTTTTGTACATTTCTCTGACTGTTGCACATCTATTGTTACTTATTTATTTTTGTTTATCTGTTGCATCTTTGCTCTGGGTGTGTGAACGACTAAGCAGCCAGTAAAACATCCGGCATTAGGTTGACAACAAATGTTTTGAGAACCCCTTTGCTGTAGTGATACATTTACACAAAATCAAAAACCAAAATGGAACAATGCACACATAAAAATATACAAAAAACAATGAGGAATTCTTGAAACAACACCTCCCTCTTCAAATAGAGGCACATTAATACAATTTGCCTATATAATATCATATTTCGATATTATAATATCAGAAAATTAATCCATTTGTTTATTAGGACATCATATGTAACCACGCACGAGTGGGCCAGTGAGACAAGACTCTCTGTTTATGATGGAATGATAATTAAACCTGACACATTTTTATTTAAACACTGGAGATGCTTCATATTCCAGTGCTTCAAGCACTTAAACTTTATACGTGTGCTAGGCTGCGCATCATTAAACTCGACCTTTTGATGAATAATTTACACGCATCCTCATTTTAAATTCTTAAGTTAGATCGTCATTCATTCCAAATTGCATGTTTGTTTCTTATATAACAATACATTTACATGTTTGACACCTTCAGTTTTATTTTTCCAAACAAAAGGCTTCATCCATGTCAAGGAGTGTCATGGTAAAAGGCAAGAATGTGCATTTTCTAACCACTAGGTGGAGCAATTATCAGTTGGTGCACAAAGTCACAATTAAGGACCACTGCATCATAATCCTTGGTGAAGATGTGATTCGTGGGTTTTAACTTGACCGGAGTGCACTTTTTACACATCCTTTTTCATTCTTTGCCTTGTGAATTTCTCGGTACTTCTGCTGCGGCCACTGAATTAAGCCAGTTATTCCTCTACAGCAGCGCAAATCAGATCCCGGCTCAGTCACTGCACAAAATCCGTCATGCTCACCTGCCCTTAATAGAAACTTTTTATCTACTTTAGTTCAAAGTGGGTGGGACATCGGATCGATGGCAAAAGTCATCTCTGCAACCAGCAGGGCGGCGCCTTTGATCCTGTGTGTACTCTCCCTGTGCTCACTAAAGCTTCCTCTTGGCACTCTAAGGACCAAACCCTAGCCCCCTAGCCCCGCAGCCCCCCACCCCCTCCTGAATTAGACAGAGATGGAAGGATATTCTCAAATAGGCAAGTTGATACGTATTTTATTGTATCGTAGGCTTTATTATTTGGGGTTGGAATTAAAATCCCTTTGCTCTGTCCCAGATGGCTATGGCAAGTGCAGACATGCTCCGCGGGGGCCGTTTGAAGGCACCGAGGCTGCGGGCAATAAAAGCGACCACTGGGGGGCGAGCTCCTGTCGACTTCTTGTGAACGCTGTGAAACTGCTGCTCTCTTCTTCTGCTTTTCAGAATAAAGGGAGCATGCAGAATTGAACATAGGTGGAGTACGTTTGACCGTTCGGTTGTGTTACAGTTTCCTATCTGCTCGTAAAAGGACTATCAGCCACCTCAAGCCATCAGTCAGACTGTCTAATAGCCCACAGACAACCTGCAATCGTAGAAACAAACCAAAGACGTGTACTTGTTATTGTCTGACTTCTGCAACACAGTCATGTTTTTTTCTTCTTAAAAAAGAAAGGAAATCAAGCAGTACTTTCAAGCATTCCGGTTCGTGCCTATAAATTCTTTTTCCATTATACACTTCCCCTTAATAAGGGGAAGTAGTTTGGTGGCTGGGCGGTTTGGTGGCTGGGCGTGGACCGACATGACCGTGACCTCACCGCAACATAACCGTGAGTGATGCTTTAGTACAGGCTAGCTGTCTTTCCCCTGATGTCAATTCTTCCACCCCCTGGGCCAATAAGTTGTCACTGCGCTATGTGCTACTTAAGGGCTCTTCCCCTGTGGTTTTGCTGCATATCACATTTTCATAAAACACACAGCTTAAAGCTAGTTACTTTATAATTTATAGGATAAAAGAGACATGCGCTCCACTGGGCTGCAGTAAATGAGTGTACCTGGGTGTGGACTGGGGATTTCATACTGGCCTCTGGCCCCATAGTTTTAACAGTGAATTAGGGGAAGGTCACCTGACCATCAGAATTCATATTTTAGGTTCTTATACAATTCCTGTTGGGGCTAATTTTCTAAAGCAATTTCATAAATGACAAATGCATGAACGCCCTCTGGTTATCATAACTGACATTCCGAAATTATGGTGGATGAGAAAAAAAATAGCTGAATTGCACCTTTATTCATTTTATGAAGTGGGGGGGGGGTGGGACGTAGAGGAACCAGAGATGTCAACCATGGGGAGAAATTAAGTAAGAGAGAGCAGAATTTTGACCTCTGAGAAACAAAATGATCCTCCGATCTCTTGTTGGATTTTTGGAGATGGTCAGTCAGAGAGACACACATATGAAAGTCATAAAAAGGTTAGCAAACGCTAACCGTAGCTCGATGTGACCTTACAATGATGGGAAACTTAATATTGCGGCTGAGTTATATATATTTGAATGTAGTTTGAACAGGCGTGACATCTGAAGGTGGCCGGGGGTGTTAAACCCGGCGTTTTTGTTGACTCCTTGGGTTTCACAGGGGTTATTCATAGTGATGATGGATCGCTGTGACAGAGCGTGACTGAGGTGTCATGGACTGCACTCCCCATCCCAAAGGCCATCATGATCTCTGCCTTCATTAGATACAATACAATCATTTAATTTGAGCATTTTTTTAAGCAAAGAGATAGTGTGTCTTTCTTCAGATAGTTTGAGTTTGAACCCTGCAAAGATCAAATATTTAATCCATGGAGAAACTCACCCCAGCTTTGAAAATCCCAGTGAAGTTCCAAGTAGAAGTCTCCAAGCTGAAAAGAAGAAAGCTATATGTAACAACTGAAAACACTGGGTGTTAACTTGCTAAAAATATGCTAAAGATACTTGGCTCAATGCCTGTGCACTGATGCATCTAACTTAAGTAACAGACTTATTCAACCTGACTAGGGGGTAACAGCAGATGGATGAACCAGTGCTGTGGTGATTTAAAGTGCACCGCTGTAGGAGATCACTCCTGTCTTTTTTAAATTGGGAATACGGGGCCCTGAGGTCAATCCCTGACCTCTGCTTTAAGCGGGAATATCGTCTCTCTGACAGTCAGACTGACTAGCCTTATCTGCTGCTCTCACTGCCCCGCCCGAGGGGGCTCATCCTGGCGCCGGCATATCAGCGAATGCCCATGTCTACAGCGGGTCCGGGTCAGTGCTCCTGGCTTCATTCTCACAGCCTGAGACACCAGCAGCGCTTAACCGGTTATTTCAACACTTCTGTTCTATTTTAATAAGCCCACTGAGCATTTCAGGAAAAACTGTCAGACTTCCTGTGCTGTCTTGACATAGATAAACATTTCATACCACCAGGTGGATGGATGGACGGATGGATGGACAGATGGATGGATCTACTCCAGGATGGCAGCTGAATTCCACCTATTTACCTCTTACAGTGGGGAGTTTTACCTCTTTAAGAGCTTTCAGGAGCCGTGGCCTCTTGTCCTCCACACTCTCCCTGGATTGTTGCTTCAGTTTCCTTAGCAATGCTGTGACTGAGAGACAGAAAGAAAGGCATAAGCCCTGGATCTCCGGCAGGATCCTAGGTGCTTTGAAAGCATGTATTTGACAGTTATATTTTAAAACTGAAGGGATACTCAGTCTAACGTTGCGATTTTTTTGTTAAACATAGAGGTAATGGCCATAAAAACAACAGTGTTAAGCACTTTTTATCAGCGTTATTCAACGAATCACTCAAACGAAACAAAACACAGCAGAAAGGCAGCTGGATGTTCAAACTATGAATGATGGGGAAACGTGGCCAGCTGGGCACATTATCAGAGCATAAATCACAGCAGACAGAGCTGGAAGTGACACCTGCTGCTGGAGGAATTTCAGCTCATGGAGACGGAATTGCATCATATTTCCTAATATATTCACATTTCTAAGTTCAGTCTGAAGCCATAGTGAACTGTAGAGGAATTTAAAGGGGCCAAAAATCAACTTATTCTCATTGGCTTATGTGAGTTAAAACAGCTGAATTACACAAAACCACAAAATACAGCCCTCATATCTAAGGCTAATTCCATAAACTGGGTCAAATTCTAGTGTAGAGAGAAAGGCAGAACCATGCAGGGATACCCTCTGGAGATGCACCAGGGCCGCAGAACGAAAACAAACAAAAAAAAGACACTCCAGATGATGTCAGCGGGGGTTTTTCTCAGGGTGCAGACTGAGGAGGGGTGGAGCAGCCCGGGTGGAGGAGGTGCCCGTGCCCGTGCTGACAGGGCACTCGCGGAGGGGCGCACTGGGAGGCTTCAACTGCCGGTAAAATGCCATTTAGAGGCGACCGGATGTAATGGGAATTAGGCTGCGGCGGCGTGCCTGGAATGAGCCGCGGCTGCTTTTCAGCACGGCCCCAGAGTCAGCGAGACAGACGGTGCGGGGTGGGAGTGAGGGTGTGGCGGGAGTGAGGGTGCGGCGGGAGTGAGGGTGCGGCAGGACCGAGTGGCGGCAAACCCTCTGAAGACAGCAGCAGCTGTCGGGCAGCACTGTCTAATGAGGCTCTTTCAGACGGTGCCGTGCCAGCATGGAGACGACGGAGTGATTCTACAGCGACTGGAAGACTGACCTCCTGCTCATAATGCGTCCCTGGGAAGTGAAAGCATCCATCAAACAGCGACTTAATTAAGGCCAAACCCACATGCTTTACACTGGGCTGCAGTCATCATATCGATTTTTATCAGCTATGCTGTTACTTAGGACCATGGGCCGCAAATATCAATATAATAAAAATATTTAATTATGAACTAATGCAGGAAAAATTGGGTTTATTTCTAGAAACAGAAGAAAGATATGCTGCTTGGTAGCAAGGAAATTAATTAACCAATTAATTAATTAATTGATTATAACTTCTAGTCAATATATCACAGGGGTACCCTAGTTATCATTTTAGGAAAGATTCCTGGGGGGGGCGGGGTTCATCCCCAATTATTATTTTACATGTTGTTTCCATATCACAAAACTACGGAAGAGGATTAGGGCCACCATGAAAATATTTGAATTCTGACTTTAATGTCAGAATTCTGACTTTTTTTCTCAGAATTCTGACTTTAGTATCAGAGTTTAGAAAAAAAGTCAGAATTCAAATAATATTTTCATGGTGGCCCTAATCCTCTTCCATACAAAACTGAAAGTCGTGCCACTTTCTAAAACCTTTGTGTTTGGAATAGTTACTGACCTGCAGTCACCAGGAAAATAATACTATGGCCAATAAAATAAGTACTGGAATCATTTTAATCCAACATACACAGTGCCTCTGGGATTTCACAATATTGCGATTGCAATATTGACGGAAAAGTATTAAGGCCCAAAGTATAAGCCAAAGGGAGTAACTGTCACCACAGAAACCATTCTTTTCTAAACTGCCTGAAACGCCTTGCTGAAAATTCAGCCTTTACTTCCGTGACATGGTGAGGTCACCTCGAAACACAATTCTTATTGGCTGCCTACCTGCAAGGTGCAGGGCAAGCTGACTAATGTGGCAAAATGACCAATCAGAGCACACTGGACTCATTGTGGGTGAGTTATATCTCAGAGCGTTTCAGTTAGTTAGTTATAGACAATGTGAATAGAGATATTCAGTATGAGAAAAAATAATGTGTTTTTGGAACATTAAAGCATACATAGCTATTCTAGTAGACCCCAAAAATAAAATTATGAAATGAATATGAGAATGACAGGGCCTTTTTAGCAAAGTATCTGCATTTAGTGTTATAGCAGCATTGTTTGAGCATGCAAAGAATAGGAAAATATAATGGTCATGCTGGGATTGGCTCCAGCTTCCCCGCGACCCAGATGGATAAAGCAGTATGGATAATGGATGGATGGATGTAGCTCAAACAAAATCGAGGCCACCACGCTACAGGAAGAAATCCACGGCCAACATGATTTACAGAAGCCTGCTTCTTTGTTTTATTCAGTAACAACTTCCACAAAAATGAACAGATATTTCTTAAAGTGCAAATTGTGCAATCGTTTGCCAAATTAAATGCAATAAAGAAAATTAATCATAAAAATATCACTTTATACCCCAACTAATTATTTCTAGTCAAACAATACACATAGGTCTCCAGTACAAAATATATGAAAGTACACTGCAGGGCTCCAGACAAAAAAAAAAAAGAACTTTAAGAGCCAAATGCTTTTTAGGAGCCATAATCTTCATCACATGCCAAATGTGAAATAAATAAAAAATATTTACATGGCACATTTTGTCTGTGCTCCGCCTTTGCTTTCTCCTATCTGACCTGCCTACTATTGCATTCTCCCTAATAACATAATACTAAATGACACAGAAATATGCAATATGTAACATGCAATATGTAACATGCAATATGCAAGCAAGACAGCTGGGCTACTGAACGTGAAGTGCGTACTCAAATGCTGAAATATTAAAATTTGCATGTAAAGAACTCTGGAAAACAAAGGGGTGTTGCTTGTTTTTGTTGAAAGATATTACAGCCAGAAAACTGAATATAAAGCTAACTGTACAGCGGAGTCATAGTGAGGATATGCGGATCTTTACTTAAATATTCCAGAAAGAGCGTCCAAGTTTAAACCTTAACTCAACACCACAGTAAAATTAGCTTTATATGCAATTTTCTGGCTGATCTTTAACTGTTTGTAAAACTCTTTAATGTTTGTGCCTGCTCTTCACATTCAATAGACCAGCTATCTTGCTTAAGGTTACTGGTGGTGAATGGACACTGTGCAATTATTAATAAATACGTAAAAAACATAATATGCAAGTTACGTGGTAGTTTAATGCTTAAAGCACAGCTTTCAGGATAAGTCTGTATCGTTTAGGTTCATACTTATTAGTCCATAAATAAAGTCTATCTTTTGTCCTTTTAATAGACACAGCACAGTTATTATAAGTGAAGGAAAAGTATTGTGGGATCTCGCAAAAGTCTATCCCACCTTTGTGAGAGTCCATTTTTTCCTAACCATCGATTTTTTTCCCTCCAAGCCCCTTCCGAAGGCTCCACACACCCAGTAACAGGGTGCCAGATTGCGTGAAGAGTTTCTAACGCACCGATTTGGCAAATGCTGCCCAATCTGTCAACGCTGCTCTGGATCGATCCACGCTTTAATCTCGTGATAATGTAGCAAGAAAGGCAGACGTGGGTTGAGTGCGCACATAATTAAGAGCTGCTACTTTTCTTGCCTTTTTAAATTTGTTTTTTATTTTTTCTTGGATTCCGAGCAGCAGTTGGCATTGACGAATGAAAAAACTAGCCGCAAAATAAAATATCTAGTTGCATTGGCGACCATTATAGTCGCCATCTGGAGCCCTGTTTTTGTGTAAATTTTACTGTGTCCAGACTTAGGAAAAATCAGCACTAACCTTACACACACTGCACTCTGCAGTTGGGCTTTTAATTCCTCACCATAAAGTGCAGTAACTGTATTCCCACACAGTCAGCAGCTCAGATGCACGTGTTGCTGAACAGCCAGCCCTCACCTGACCCTCACTTCTGTTTACAGTGTGTCACACTAAGGCTACAAGAATTACTCCCCTACCCCCTAATATCATACATACACAAACACACACACAGAGAAAGTAATTACATACAATTTGCATCACAAATTTTGAGAAAAGCTACTGCAAAATCAAGCATTTCGGCCACAACAATCCCAAAAAAAACACTCGGCGAAACAAACAAGCTGACGAAACAGCTGACGAGACTGCATACAGTGAGATGAGACACAGCATGACTGAAGACTCATTAGCGGCAAGGATAACACTGCAATTACAGCCATTTTTGGCCAGTTGTTTATTTAGGTTAAATCTAAGCTTCCCTCCTCCATTACCCTGACCTTGGTGCTGCTGTTGATGAGAGAGATTGCTCCTAATTTGCAGGGCTTTGGGGGGGGTCTGCAATTTTAATAAGGATGTGAACAACTCTGTCTGGGTCTTTCCTTAACAAGACAAGTGTAATATATTAGTACTTAGCAAACATCACATAGGGAATGACAGACCACCCCTGCAGGAAACACGGGCAAAGGCATTCATACCACTGAATACTTAATGCCAATTCATTATCGGGCAGCTTATGAAAGAGCGGCTTAACCGTGAGCCCATGCTAAGCCAGCGGTCAGACAGAACAATCCAGTTTTATACAATAAATCCTTCTTATTTCTAGCCTTCGCTCCTACCCGCTTTTCCATTTTATTATGGTTAAGGGAGCCAGTAATGAGGGAGGAATAAAAGGCAATTCACATAAAATTAACACTGACTTCTCTCCGAAGCGCTTCCACGGCAGGCCTGCCCAAAAGGCCTGCTTCTTTGCAAACGTTTGCAGATTGAGTGTCAAACAAACTGGAGCAACTTCCTCATAATAACATTTAATACAGAGCGCTTGGGATCTTGAGCTCTTTTCCCTAAATACGGGTAGTAACAAAATATTCATTGATCGGTGATTCAGTAACATAGCTGCATTTGTTACTTTAGGTGTGGCTGCTACTGTTAATGGTTTTATTGGGCAATAAACCTAATCAATGCTGAGTGCAATTCAGTTCCACCCCGCCTACACTCAAGCCAAATAAAGCAATGTCTTTGGGGGAAATGGACTGTATTAACAAGATATGATTACAGAAAGCTAGGCAAGGTACAGTCACTCTCCCTCTCACTTGCACACTTCACAGGCTATATCACTGAGAGATACATCATCAAGCGACTTATCACATTCAGGTGCAGAATTGTTAAAGCCAGTAAAATCATCCTCCGGCACTGAAGCCAACAATCAACGTCCCTAGAAATCACCCAACATGGCAAAGCTTGTTAATGTATTTAAAATTTGCTTCTAATTCTGCATTTGCTTAGGGGGACACTTACATTTAACATTTCACTTGTGTGATGCCTTTATCCAAAGCAACTTACGGTACGGGGAAGGAATGCAATTTATGTGCACACCTGGGGATCTGAACCCATGACTCTTACTCTCTACTAGTTGAGTTTCAGGAGGCATAAATCATAAATTATAATGTGAAATATCACTCTGTATGTAATTCATAATGGTATACATTCAGCACTGATTTAATATCCCATCTGCCCTTAACACAGTGCTGACAGGTGCTGATTAGAGTCACCTGAGCTTAAACTTCCCCTACACTGTCAGGTCACTTAATCCCTGCATAATGCCCCACATGCTGATCTACCGTCAGTTTTCCCTAAGAGCTAATAACGATCCTGATGACTGAAACACGCCCGTACTCGCTCAATGGTTCCAAAACAGTTACTTGCCATTTGTTAGCTCAAAAACCAAGCAAAAGAAAAAAATTACGTAAAGCTGTAATCTCATCTACAAAAGACATATGTCACCCATAACTCTGATGGACTTAAAAATACTGAACAGTTGCACATAGCAGTTATGGATAAAAAAAAAATGCACAAATAAATGCTTTGTTATCTCTGAAGCCTGTTTTGGCCCCTCCTTGCTCAGCTGCATGATTAGCTCACCCGGCTACGTATTTTCTACCTAGTTAAGTTCACCACGTGAACGGCAGCAAAACCTACGTCCTTGTAGATGCTGCATCGGGTTGACAAAGCGAGTACTGTGAACAGCCTTCCTTCTGTTGGCACTCACATGCGGGGGGGGGGGGGGGGGGGGGAGGTATTAATGCTGTGGGGTGACATCAGAAGGAAGTCAGGCACAATGAGCAGGAAGTTAAGGGGATTGGGAAGATTTGTTATGCTTCCTCACCCTTAGGACATAGCTAGGCCAGGTGTAATTACAACTGCAATCCACTTTTAAAAAGCACAACCACAAAGCAGGGCAGAGACCAGCAAGCTTCATTTGCACGTAGCAATGCCCAGATACCTCTACCTGGCATGTGCCACCCACAATCCCTTGCTCCATGGACTAAACAATAGCTCCCAGAGTACAAATATAACTGGAGCTGGAGCATGAACTGGGCAGAGTGAAACACAGTCCATTTAAGAGGAATCATGAAATGAACATCACGATGACAACCTTCTGCACCGAGGTACAAAGCCGCCAGGTGACGTTTATCAGTGTGTCACTGGCGGCTGACCGCCAGGAAGGTCAAAGAGGACGCACTGGATTATTCCTGTCCGGCATTTTACACTGTAGGTAAGCTGGCAACAAAGGCAAGCCAGGTCAGCGTGAGGAAGAGCACAGCGCCGGTGCTGACCCAAAGGGCAGCTATGGAAGGCTACGGACAGCTGGCATCCTCACTCACGGCTCAACAGAGGGAAGGAGAAATAAATGGCTTTGAAGGGGGAAACTGTCGCCTTTGAAAACCTAAAACGGAGGGACAGGACAACAAAGAGAATGGAGGAGTCTTTGGGGGGGGGGAGTGTGAATTTCAAACAGATGTTTTCTTCCTTTAAGTCAAATACGTGCTGGCGTGTATTTAATAACGTTTATCGTAAGTGCTAAACGAAATTAGGAGCAGCAGCCTCTGAGGACGTCCCCTTGCTCGCTGGAGGTGGGGGCTGTCAGGATGCTCCCTGCACGGCTGCCCCTCCCACGCCAAAGCCACTTTCCTGTTTATCCTGAATTACAGAACCCTGTTAAAGTAACTAGATGGAAGTGGTTCATCTTTTACAACGTCCGTGTTTTAGTATAAAAACAAACAAGCTGACGAAACAGCCTGCTGCAAACAAACAGCAATTCAGCCTAACCAGTCATGATTTTTCTTACTATAACAAATGTTTATATCTGTTTAACTCCTAAGAGGAGGGGGGATGGGACCCAGGTGACACGCCTTCAATCACACGCTGAGCTCCGAATCACACAGAACCCAGGCTCCAGCATCAATGCACTTTCATAAAGTGGAAGTATGGCTGTATTAACGGACATCTTACAACATTATTACCGTATCATATAAAATACCAATGATTGTCACACTTCGCCTGTCAATCTGACAATGTGCCTGACAGTACAAATTATAAAACCTAAAATCATTTAATTGATTTTCACTGAAATTCCTTCACAATAAATGTTTTTCTGCATGTAAAACACATAATTCTGCATACAAGCAATTTTTGTACTTTAAGTGATGAATCGCCTGCCTTGCAGGCACTGAGAGCACCATTCTCCAGCCCTGTTCAGGGCTCCTTCTCGATACTGAAGTGGATTCCGGTGGTTTAGGAGCAGTGAACGGGCTAATAACAGAAGCGGACTTTCCTGTCCAGTGTAATCTGTGCCATCTACAATTCAAGCCCGTAAAACAGCTCCCTTGGCAGTATGAGGCACTGGCTGCACAGCAGTGATTAGGCAGCTGCTGTTTTACAGTCACACCCTGTGGATTATGCTTGGCAGCCGTGCTCACAAGTGTCAGCTGTGAGAGCTGCAAATGGACTACAGCCCCCACATATCTGTGCACATAAAAAAGACATAATCACACCCACCATCACAATAAGACCAGCAAAAGTGATCAGTGATGGGAGACCCCAAGCATTATGACATCACGCAACACAAAAATTCAATACGGTCCATTGTCTGGGACTGTAAAATGAAGGACTATCTAAAGTGTGTTATATATTTTTTTATCTCTCCATCCATTATATTAATATAATAAGCTATGGACTTTACAATTGAGGATAATTGTGGATGGTTTCCCATCAAACTTAATTAACCTGGTTTTACCACGCCCTCTCTTTCACATAGGGAAACTTTGTTGTCATTGTGCAAGAACATTCTGTCCCTAAAGAAAATGTTCTAGCTTACAGAGATCCACTCCTAAGTGCCATTGTCCGTTCTTACCATAATACTTCAGGGCTCACTCTGCAAAATGCAGTCAAATGGTAAGGCAAAGAAAAAGAGAATAAAAAATATCTTTCCCGGTACAGGATTATGCCCTGACCTGTCTGTGACTTCCCACAGTTTTAACCTGCTGTGTCATTCAACGAATTGAAAAGCGCAGGAATGAAGGTCTGTCAGTTGCCCGGAAATTCAGCTAGCTCGGGGGCTTGGCTGAAAAGATCCAGATTTTATTTAACCCGACTTTGTCCTCTATGTAAGAGATCAAAGCAAGATGAAATTAGAGCACAGCACAATCTCTGATACTATAATGACCTTATAATGACTCTATTGCCTGTCATTCAGCATCGCAAGGGTGGGCCGTTTTGGATTTGGTTTGTTACAGAGTGAATTCATATATATAATAAAGATACATAATAATAATAACAGCAACAATAACAACAACTATGCCTGGTGATCGACACTCAGCGGGGGTCTTTTGCTTACTCATTTGCCGGTCTCCATAGCTGATGGCTTCAGCAAGGGGGCTCCATCCTTGAGCGTTCTTCACCTTGACAGGTGCATTGTGGGCCAGAAGTAAATGGGCACACTCTAAAGAAAAAAGACAAAACAAGACATACAATCAGCTTTTTGCATGATAGTAATGGCGTGCCAATTGAGCTCACAGGAATCTCAGCTTCTGCTGGATGGAAATGGCAGATTAGTAGTAGTGAACACAAAGTTCAAGTAGTATCATATTTGGTGTCAATGAAGAATGGTTTTAGATAAGAAAAGTTTTTATAACGGAAGACTACTTCTACTTGATGGTCGTGCTCTGTGCAGCCACGTGAAAGGTCTGTAAATTTCGACAATTTTAATTGTGATGTACTGAAATTAATTTTTCAACCATCACGGAATTTTTAAATTATTTTAAATTTAATGTATTTAATTTTTTTTGTTCCAGAGCGGCTGCTCTTTTATGAAATCATAAAACTGAAATATTTTAATAAAATATACAGACTGCGTCTAAAATGTTGGATAAATACACGTAATCTATATGAACAGATCTGGTTTCAAAACAGGTTTTTATAATGATCTTTAGGTATTTATTTCAGTGTAATTATATGAATTGGATCCTGTACTGAATTTGGGACATTGGTGATTTCATGTTCTTCAAAGTTTCCACTTTTTAACAACTATATAAAGCAATGTTTTTATATAAATCAACCCAGGTAAAACACTTAATTACCAACCTGACATTGTCATTTTTCCCGGCAGCAGATGGAATGCAAAGTGAAAGTAAACACAATTTTAATAAGGTTTTTGGGGCTTTTTTCGGGGTGACAGCAGCTCTGCAGCTGTGGGGATTTCTGACTGCCCCATTGTTTTCTTGATGGATGGACGTTATGTTAACACAATGGCCCATTAGCAAAAAGAAAAGGTGTCATATGCTGAAGCACGTTGCAGCTGGCAGTTAAAGGAAGTTGAAAATGCTGGTATACTGTATTTCTTTGACTTGATGTCTATTTTAATATGTCATTTATATTATTCAAATTCTTTATATATTTATATTGTACTTATTTCTCATTTACATTATGACCAGCATTTTCCATGACATAACACTAAGAACTGCAACACACCAATGATGATAGCATCGTGCATGTTTACACTAGCTGAATACATATATACAGACAGTAAAAATACATTTAGACAATGATAGACAGTAACAGTAATTATTATATAATAAAATACATTTAAAAACAAAGATTTCTTATTAATTATTTTAATATTAATAATAAACCATTAATA
>JAODJU010000033.1:23598004-23621818 GCA_026776725.1 Gnathonemus echidnorhynchus
ATGCTGCTATTTTTATTGTTTATAAGTTTAAGTTGTTTGCAATTTGTATTGTGTTTTTGTTATCTAAGTTTATATTTTAATTATTTTGTGTATTGTTGTTATTATTTGTGTGATATTTTATCATGCAAAAAGAGGGGAAAACGTCCAATTTTCGGCCAAAAAATATCGGCAGCATATATCGGCCATCGGCTGACCGACTCCTAAATATCGGCATCGGCTATTGAAAAACCCATATCGGTCGACCTCTACTGTATACAAATTAATTAATTTGTTAAATAGATATGCAACAATTTCAGCTGTTGTTACTCAACTCAGTGGTAAGTTTATTAGGAACGCCTGCTTGCTAATGCTAACAGCCTGCTGCTACAAACAGTGAATCGCGTGACTGCAGCTGAATACATACTGCACACAGACAGGATGTCGAGGTTCATTTACCATTTGGCTGAGCCTTAGAATGGCTTAGATGCCTGATATCGCGCATGTTTCCCAAAAGCATAGCTGCTAACTACGTTAGCAACTTACAAACTGGAAACAGGAAACTGAATGGGTCCAACTAATAACTACATACGATGCTAAAGGGAACTTTTGGGTAATGCACCCTTCAGTGTTCCTTTTGGTCGCAGTAACACAGAAACAGCAAACTTTTTGGGAATTTCACACATTACAGTATCTACAATTTACAGAGAATGGTGCAAAGATTAAAAGACAGCAAGGGAACGCAATTTCTGTGGCTGAAAATACCTTGTTAAAGAGGGAGATCAGTGGAGAATGGCCAAACTCGTTAAAGCTAACACAAATGAAAAATAATAGTTCTGTACCACAGTGATGTACAGAGGCTTCTCTGAACGCCCAGCTCATTCACCTTTGAAGTGATTCTGGAGGCAAAAGTAAGTCCTACCCACTACTAGATATGTGTACCTAATAAGGTGGCCATAAAAACTGAGCCAGCTGAAGCACTGGATGATGACTGCTAAACAAGAACAATAATCTGTGTGAGAAAAATAATTACAATAAACAATAACTGTAGTTCTCAGGCAAAATAAGTTGAGAATAAACATCATTTGTGGAATCCATTAGCATGTGCTTTTTTTGAACAACTTAATTTACTTTGCTTGCTACGTGTTACTGTTCAAAAAGGAATTTCAATCATTCATTTATTAGAAAAACCAGTTGAAACTGGTCAAAACTGATGTTTTGATGAGCTGTATTTCAGCAATGCAAATTATGAACACTTCAATTACTTCAGGGTCTAGATGAAATGACAGGCACTCTTAAACATTGAATGTATCAAGACTTTGATAGACAACAGATATAAATATTGTCAACATATCCTAGAGAGGATGATTAATTATTCTGCTCTTGGATTGCCAAGATGTATGTAGCAATACATAAGTTTTACTAGCATGCTGGAATGGGCATTGCACAGTCTACCTCTGCTTTACTCTGATGTGATGCATCACCAAAGAAATATATTCTGCAGAAAATAGCACTAACCTTAGCTTTGTGTTGAGATTTTTAATAGATGGATTTGTCTGTCTGATGTACAGATGTTGCAGCTAAACAAAACAAAATTTAAAGAGGACTGCAGGAAAGAGGTTTGTCAGCAAGCTGGAAATCTGCTGGTCTAATCTAGACAGCGGGGAGCTGAATGGGACGTGCTGCAGGCCTGCATCTCCAGAGCTGTGGGCTGGAGCCCCATCTGCATTTTGCATGCGTGGCATTTGAATGGTCTCCCTGTGTTGTGCGACTTTCCTCCGGATTCTCCATTTTCATCGCACAGACATGCAGTTTGGATAATTACTGTGTCTGGGGTGGTTCTGCGGGTTAGGAATCTATACCAATGACTGCAAGGTCGCTGGTACGAATCTCGTGGCTGACAGAGCAATCATATCATTGTTTAGCCCTTGAACCAGGTCCTAAATCCCAAAAACTGCTGAAAAATTGGCTGACCTTGCACTCCGACCTCAAACTTTGCTCTCTCAAAGGGCAAAACTGGGTATGAAAACTGAGTATTTTCTAGGCAATTGTGCTTATGCAATGGTAAATAAAATATCATTACAGACTGCCCAAAATCCTGCAATAGACTGTCATCCCATCCAGGGTGTACCTCAGGCTTGTGCCTTGTGTAGCCTGGGATAGGAACCTTGACCAAGATAAGTAGTTAAAGGATGGATAATCTATATGATTACAAGCATCACTATTGAAATCTAGTACATACATTTACTAACAGTTCAGGAAGTCAAATGATAACTTAGAAACCAGAAATTGCTTGGTGCCCTATAGATGGTACACAGCATTGATAGCAAGCAAATACGGTCAATAATGGCATTCTAAAAATGACTGAAAGAAAATGTGTGCCTTAACAGGCCAGTAACAGCAGTGACATACATGCATTATAGAAAAGTTATGAATTTATGAGAAATTACACATCATAAATCATTCAAGAAGAACGTCACAGATAAACACAAATGGACACTTGTGACTCAATCTTAGTGCTAATGCATTACTGGATGCATGATTTTCTGTAAAGTTCTGACATGATTACAGGTAAAGCAAGTTTTACGATTTATAACATGTTTTACAGACATACAAATTACATTTCCTTACATTTCGCTGTAGATTATAGCAAAATGCAAAACGGAACTCAAAACTTAAATACTTTACTCATGTCCCTTAATGGTTAATTTAAATTTGACACTGCTGAAAAATATATAGTGCGGTTTCATTAATGTTCTGTTGTGAGAACATTCAAACTGTGCTACTGTGTAAACACCACAGCAAAATGTGAGCGCAGTACAGTCCAGCTACAACCCAACTTCGATTTGAAGAACTTGAAACAAATCACTATTTCAAAGTCTTTCAAAAGTAACTAACGAGGAATTCTCACTTGGCAGTGACTTCTGAAGGTTGCATCTCAACAAAACTTGTGGGTTATGCTGCACCTGTATTCAGCATTATATTATTCATGAATAAGGCACAAATACATTTCAAATTACAACACGGAAATTAACAAGGCAAACACCACCAAGTAAATGTTCTCTCATGAGCAAAATAGGATATAATCACATTATTCTATTCATCTATGTGTGTTTAGTGTGTAAGTCTACATTTTTATTTGGTGGTAATAACATATGATTAAAATTAAAACACTTAAAGAATAGGCAAAGGCATCTTGCCTCAAAAAGGCATCAGAGGCTATTTCAATGGCCGGGGTACAGAGATCTCTGAACTATATTTCTGGTGTCACCATCTGCCAGGCATCAGGAACGAACTTTCAATTGCTCCTTCTTGACTGGCCCCCATAAAGTATCGATTATTATTATTGATTATTATCATTAAAGAGCAATGCTGGACCAAGTTGCCGTTAAGAAAATCCGTCCACCATACCACCTAAAAAACAAAGCGGACACATGCCAGCTTGTCGCTGGGCTGCTGTCACGAATACTAAATCGGTGGGAAATGGGAACACAAGCACACAGACAGACATCCCCTATTTGCTGTGCGGCCAGCAGGAAACGGGCTGAAATTTAAAGTGACTGAACACGTGCGGACCCATGGCGGGCAGCCATCCCGGCACCCTGACATGACCCACGCCTCTTCACATGGGGAGATGCGCTCTTCCATGCCGCACAGCTTTACTTCAGTTGCTGGGACAAATGATTGGTTCCCCCAACCCACTGCATTTTCTCATATATCTTCTCTAATAATCACCTCATCTGTCAGGGAATGACAACATACAGAAGTGACTAACGCGCATTCACCGTTTCTTTGCAGTCGTGTTTTTATTTCCATATATTGTATAATGGAGGTGAGAGTTGGTGACAAGAAAAGCATGTTACATCTAACCCTAATCGTTAACTGGTTTAGTTCACCGCGATCGGTCTCCCTGCCGAGTAGATGACTCGCCCCGCAGGCTGATCTGGCGTGTGAGCTGTGACCTACCATGGATGTCTTTCTGGGCGATGCTCTGAGTGCGGATCAGCGACGAAAGGCGGCGCACGTCGCCTCTGAACACGCATTCGTGCACTGGGAAGAACCCGCCGGCGTGGATAACGCTGTTGCGGTTGTTGTCATCGGTAGCAATTTTCGTGTTAGCGTTGCTCTGCGACTGCAGGCTCTGCTGTTCCGACGGCGATCGCACCAGCTTATGGTTGCTGAATATCTTGCTGCCTTTGATTTTCGTTCGGCTGGACGTGCTGAAGGTTCCCGCAGCCGCCTCCTCATCCGGATCCAGTAAGTCCCGGTCCTTGGACGGCCTGCTGTCCTTACGCAGCGAGCGGATCTTTTCCCCCGTCATTCCCAAAGCGTGTCCGAGGTGCGAAAAGCTCCTGAGGAGACTGACGCCAAGTGATGAGGCCAGCGGCTATGGGGAATCCGATAACATACAAAAACAAGTCCATGAAACCGCGGCACCCATCGACTTTAACATATGGTAATGAGATCTAGTATGTTCCTCCCCACTATATACAACCAGACCCGATGTCTCTCGAGCGACGCCTTGCCCACGTTTACGGCTCGCTCAGGAGCGCATCCTCCGCGTCGCGAAGAGACACGACCGCCATCTTGCGGCCGGAATCTCGCGAGAATTCAGCCTCGAAAGCGCTTTTAAGGGGCATAAATGTTAATATCGCGAGAATTCCAGAAACGCTACGGCTTTCGGATACCGCTAGATGGCCTTTTAAACTTTAAGCTTATAGAATAACAGGTAAAATCTCTGTTCTTATAACTGTCTTTTATTTATCATATGTACAGTATAATAGAAGCAACTGTACATCGAAATGGGTAAGACTCAGGAAATCCACACACAAAGACACACGGAATAGAAATAAGAGGTAGTGAGTAAAATAATAATAAAAAAAAATACATATATATATATATATGAGCTACATCATCATAAACAATATACTTAGGAATTGTATTTAATAGCAGAGATATTCAACTGAGTGCACATGAACCGCCGTCGGTTTACCAATGGTCATTTACCGGCTAAATAGCTGCGTTAGTGGAAGAAGGTGCAGAAGCCGGATTGTTCGCGGTACGCTGATGCCCTCTGCTGGTCTATTAAAAAGACACTCTTTGCTGCAAGTGCCACTCTGGGCGCGGGTATGTACGTAAACGTAGAAAATTTAGAGTAAGATGGGGGGCGGTTGACAAAATGGATAGTTTCAACATTTCAGAAACACCCCATGAGCTATGAAACTGCACGCTCATTTGGCCCCTCTCCCTAATAGCAATAAGGCAGCCATTTGTGACCTTTCCATCAATATGAAAACATTTTTTTTCATTATCGGAGCTTTTGTCATACTGTCCTGACTGCATTAAAGATCTAATCTTACATCCGTTAAATTGTTTTTTTCTTTTAAATGGCTTAGCCAGCATGTGTCAAGGGCTGATACCTGGCAGATGAAATTTTATGCAGACAAATGTAAGGTAATCCATGCAGGGAGCAGAAATATAAAGTACAGATAGTTTATGGGTTCCGCTGAAACAAAGGAAGCTGATTATGAGAAAGACCTTGGTGTTTATGTTGATGCTTTCATGTCCCACTCTCGCCAATGTGGGGAAGCAATTAAAGGCCAATAGAATGTTGGGTTACATCTCTAGGTGTGTGGAGTTTATGTCAAGGGAGGTGATACTAAGATTATACAATTCCTTGGTAAGATCCCACCTAGAATATTGTGTGCAGGTTTGGTCACCATACCTTAAAAAGGACATTGCTGCCTTGGAAAGGGTGCAACGTAGGGCTACGAGAATGATTCCTGGTCTTAGAGGAATGTCTTATGAGGAGAGTTTAGCTGAGCTGAATCTGTTCAGCCTTGAGCAAAGGAGACTAAGGGGGGACATGATCCAGACATATAATTCCTTATCTTTTTATGTTCTTATTGTGTCTAGCTAATATTAGTTTTATCATGGCTGGTGGGAACGCAGATATTTGCAACAAAAAATGAAGAACTTGACTTGCGCTTGTTGCTGCTGGGGCTCCCGACCCCCAGCGACCCTGTATAGGAGAAGTGGATTCAGAAAATGGATGGATGGAATGAAAATGGAGAAGATAGATTCATGAACAGAGGAGGACATCTGCATTAATAGCCTGAAGAGTTTCTCTTAGCCAAAAGAGTTATGGCTGCAATGCTTCCAGTGCAAGGCGTAGGGTCACCAGGCATGGACTAAGGTAAGGGAGATGCAGCTTGTAGTTCCCATAATTGTAAGTCAGATTCAAACTAAACCTCCTCACCCAATATTGGTCAGTTGTGTTTTGTAGTTTTAAAAACTTGCCAAATTTCATGCCATTAAAAAATTTCTGGATGTTCCATTGTTATCAATTTCCAGGTCTTTGAAGAAAACAAAATTCTAGTTCAAATCTATTGTCCCCCTTCAATAAAAGGTTGAATGTTGTTGTTACACTGAGAATTGTTGTTCTATTACTGAAACATGGTAAGATTAATTGCCTGCCCATAAACATCTGTGCAGTGGGCAGGACTTCCCTGTGCACAAACAAAAATTAACAGCAATTTACATGGATATAGCAGGCTACATTTGTGTAAAATAGTGCAAATACTAATTAGTACAATTTTAATACATTTTAAAGGATGTTGCAACTGTTCCCGGATACTGTTGCAACTGTCCTCAGTCATGGGGACAGTTAGAACACCTGACTTCTCTTCAAATATAAATTTTATTATATTTATACATATTATAATGATGTGGGTTTAACATATAAAAATCAAAACAAATGCATCAAGCAAGGAGCACTATGAGAGTGGGTGGCTTTTGGCAGGAAGACCCCAGAAATACTAATGGTGCTTTTCCACTGCCACCAAGAACCGTGGTGGTATCAGGCAGCTGAGTGAAGGTACTTGGGAGCGACTGTAATCCCACATTCACTAGGGTGTGCCACGGTTGGCACAGGGAACACACATTACGTTTTCCACAGCATGACAACTGTACGCTACATTTAAAGACAAATGCTTTCTTAAAGTTTGAAAGATTTATTTGTCACGCACACGGTCTTACGCAGTACAGTTTTAGCCAAAAGTTTAAAGAATGACGCAAGGATTGGTTTTCACAAAGTTTGCTGCATCAGTTTGTAGATCTTTTTGTCAGATGTTTGTATGGTATACTGGAGTATAATTACCAGCATTTCATAAGTGTGAAAGGCCTTTATTGACAATTAAATTGAGAGTGAGCCCACTACCTTGGCTGAGAAGCAACCTCACACATGAATGGTCTCAGGATGCCTTACTGTTAGCATGTCACAGGATAGCGTTCACCTTTTCTTCTCTGGACAATCTCTTCTCCGGATGCCCCAAACAAATCAGAAAGGGGATTCATCAGAGAAAATGACTATACCCCAGTCCTCAGCAGTCCAATCCCTGTACCTTTTGCAGAATATCAGTCTGTCCCTGATGTTTTTCTTGGAGAGAAGTGGCTTCTTTGCTGCCCTTCTTGACACCAGGCCATCCTCCAAAAGTCTTCACCTCACTGTGCGTGCAGATGCACTCACACCTGCCTGCTGCCATTCCTGAGCAAGCTCTGCACTGGTGGTGCCCCGATCCCACAGCTGAATCAACTTTAGGAGATGGTCCTGGTGCTTGCTGGACTTTCTTGGGTGCCCTGTAGCCTTCACAACAATTGAACCTTTCTCCTTGAAGTTCTTGATGATCTGATAAATGGTTGATTTAGGTGATGATGATGATGATGATGAAAACCCTTTATTGCTGTAGCAATTCACCATGTCACTAGTCACAAGTACCAGCGAAAAGCAGGCCATCAACCCGACCATACATATACATACACATCACATTATAGGGGGTAGACACGTCAGGAAGACAGGGGATATAGGAAAAATCAGAGAAAAAGGATTATATGAGGAGAGAGGAGGAGAGTAAAAAAACAGCCCCCAGACTGTACTCCAGTAGGGAGTACAATGTAGGAACAGAAAAAAACACCTCAGCAACATAAGCACATGGGCACAACATAAAAAGTCGTGACTTGCAACAGGGGAGGGGAATGTGGAGGTGGAGGTAGCCCAGCATAGACAAACAGCCATCCGGTCCTGCAGCCAATCCAGCGCCGGTCAACAGACCCGCCTGTTCACCCTGGGGGTATGAAGTGGCGAAGGCGTGGGATGGGGGGAGGGCATCCTTGGGATTGGGGGAGAGGAATAAGAAGACAGCAGACAAGACGAGAGGAGCAAAGCAGGGAAGATAAGGAGAGGGAGAGAAGTGTGTCTGCCTCTGCTGAGAGCCAAGCAAGAACAAGGTGCAATCTTACTAGCAGCAATATCCTTGCCTGTGAAGCAACGATGACTGCACGTGTTTCCTTGTAGGTCACCATGGTTAACAGAGGAAGAACGATGATTTCAAGCACCCCCCTCCTTTTAAAGCACGGGTGTCAAACTCCAGTCCTGGGGGGCCGGAGCCCTGCACATTTTCGGTTTTCCCCACATTTAACACACTAGATTCAACTCCTTGTGCTAATTACCACGCAGCTCTTGAGCTGAATCATTTGTGGTGGAACAGGGAAAGAACTAAGCTACACAGGGCTCCGGCCCCCCAGGACTACACTTTGACACCCGTTTCACAGCGTCCAGTCTGCTATTCTAACTCAATCAGAATGACAGAGTGATCTCCAGCCTTATCACTCTCACCTGTGTTAACGAGAGAATCTCTGAAATTATGTCAGCAGGTCCTTTTGTGGCAGGGCTGAAATGCAGTGGAAATGGGTTTTTTGGAATTAAGGTAATTTTCATGGCAAAGAGTGACTTTGCAATTAATTGCAATTCATCTGATCAGTCTTCATAACATTCATCATAAAAGGCAGAGGCAGCAGACTTTGTGAAAACCAATACTTGTGTCATTCTCAAAACTTTTGGCCACGACTATAATGTTCAGTGATAGGAGTTATTGCTTAACTGCAGACTGAACAGGGGACATGCGTATAAGCAACATAAGAATAAAGAGACATAATATTAGACATTAAACAGTAACAATAAACATCCGTATTGTGAGTTGAAATTGGCAGTAATGTGGCAGATAATACAAGAAAGAATAGGTATTTACATAAGTATTTATTTTTATATGTATGTAATTTATTTGATTTTCAAATTACTTGTTGAGTAATCGTGTTTTCTAAAGACGGGTTTGAGTCTTTACTATTACTGATTTTTATATTAACCTAATACGTTTACGTTACATGAAGCGTTATTCGGTACCCGTTTATGAAGTAATACAGGAAGCATCAAAATAAGCCAGTCGCGTAACCAGCTAGCAATATTACGGATTTGATCCCCGCAAAATCTACCGAGCTGGACCTGTGCCGGAAATTCAGTTCTGGTTGCGGGCCTGGATTAAAGAAAACCTCAATTCTACCGTGAAGAAACAGACACTACAAATTAGTAATAGCCGTAATCCCAGATAGCGGACAGAATAGCACTTGGCTTTCCTTCATTTCCTGTCGCACGACGAGCTTGGGGGGTTTTACTATTGACTTATTACCAAGGCCGTTTGCCTTTTTGAACCAGACTATTTTGTCTCCAGGAGTTGCATCAGACAGCGACATAGACAGCTAGCAACTTCTCGTAGGCGCGTGAGAGCAAACCGGGGTCGTGAGGTCTTGTTACGCCCTGTCACCAAGCCAATAGGAAACGTGGCTTCATTGTCCGAAGATTTTGATTGGTGGAACCCGGCTTGCGGAGTCACCCATTTATATTTGCTATGTAAAGAGTAATTTCCTGATATATTTTTCCGGAAAGTGCCGACAGTCGGAGATCCTCGGATATCAGACGCTACGTTGACGTTATGGATTCCAGTAGACAGGCTGATTGTTCAAACGGCTTTCAGGAGCTATTTAAGTCCTTCGCGACAGATGCCATCCATGTGGGTCAGGAGCCGGAGCAGTGGAAATCGATGGCCGTGGTGCCCCCCATATCGCTCTCCACCACGTTTAAACAGCACGGACCCGGAGACCATGCGGTGAGTAGCATCACTGAAAGCACTTTGCCATCTTCCCGTACTGTGTAGGATAGACTGGGAAAAAGGTGGATCGATTGTTATTTCTGTTTGGTTTTGGGCCCATATATTCCTGATTTTCAACAGCTGGCCAGCTCTATCCAGCAAAGCTGTGCCGCCAAAGCAGCGTCAGTTATTCTATGAAGATAAAGAAAAGGTTGTCAGCCTTGGCTTGATTGCTGCATGCCGGTAATATTTATCAGCATTAAGGAGACATTATAGTGCGTATTATTGTTTGTAATGTGCTGTCTTTATTTTGTTTCATTTAATGTATCCAGTTTTTTATGTGTAATAATGAATATTTTACCTCTAAACATACATAAAGTAATCAATGTGTTTTATAATGAATCTGGATACCAACAATCGCACACCCATGGAAATAAGCGGATTTTTTTTTTTAATTGTTGGTTGCGAAACTTTCCAATCTGGACTGAACAGTGGTATTATATGACTGGTCGTAACGTGTCAAGTTGACGTTACTCATTATCAGAATACACCTAATAGTATGGTGTGTTCTCCAAGTTACCCATGTACCATGGACTTGGTATAGCAAGGCGGTATCTTCTGTTAATTTTTTTTATTGAAGTTAACCATTAAATTTAGCCATAATTTGTTACTGCTTTACGTCCAGATTCAAAGTTGTTAATACAGCTTAAGTCTAAGTCAGTGGAAAAGGGAATCGGTTTCAGTTGAAATAATAATACAGTAATAATACATGGATTTGTTCTGTAAAGACTATTTTCAAATGAAATGTACATTCTGGAATTAATGAGTATAGGTACAATACAATGCGTTTTTTAAATAATAGTCAATGACGTGTGCTTGTGCAATGGTGTTTATCCCTTTAACAGGGTTTTGAGTACAGTCGAAGTGGAAACCCAACACGGAACTGTCTTGAGAGAGCAGTTGCTGCGTTAGATGGTGCAAAGTATTGTGAGTAATTTAAGATACTATGGTGTAACGTATAGTAATACCCTTTCCTGAAATGTGCGGAATCATCCTAAGTAAGGCCTTATACACCTGCTGCCAAGAGTTACTCCTTAAGGGCAGTAACCACACATGAGTGTGATTTCTGATTATGTTCTGCAATGTACAATCCTTAGGAGGTGTTACTCAGCTTGATTAGCTTTTCCTCAGGTGTTTCCTTTGCCTCGGGACTGGCTGCAACAATGACAATCACACACATGCTGAAGGCTAATGATGGGATCGTGTGTATGAATGACGTCTATGGAGGTAGGTCTCTGACCAGCCAAACCTGTTCACCCAGCCAGGAAATGTCAGATCATGTGTGAAATTTATCTTCATTTCTATGCATACCTTTAGTAAGTTGGAAGGTATGTGGGGGAAATTAATATTTATTGATAGCAGAGTATTCATAAAATGCTCGTTGTGTTTCTCCAACAGGAACAAACCGATATTTCAGCAGAGTTGCTGCAGAAGTTGGCCTCAGTGTGTCGTTCGCTGACTGCACGCAGCTCGACGTTCTGAGGAATGCTCTCAAGCGGAATACAAAGGTGTGTCCTTTCTTATTGTTCGTGTTCATTATGATGCTGGATCAAACTGAAGGGACAATTATGATTTAGTTGTACATCGCCCTTCACTTGTATTAATCACTTAATTACAGTTTTTTTTCCATTACTTCAAATTATGGTAGCAAAGTAAGATTATGGTTGTTACTAGGGGTGTAATCAGAGCTGTAGCCAACTGTCTTCTCTTGGGTGGAAGGGACATGCCGCACCATGTTTCAGCTGTGGCTACTTAGGCTGCAGAAGAAGGCTGTAGTGGATGCTGTTTTTATTTATTCTTTATTTAACCAGGTTTGTCCCATTGAGATCACAGATCTCTTTTGCAAGGGAGACCTGGCCAAGGTAGCAGTAGCAGGAAGGTCTCATTCAGATACAGTATCTCTTCTTCCAGGTAGTCCTGGTCAAGATGGTGTTAGGATTAAGGTTCGTGTCAGGGTCTGACCTGAATGGTTTCTCACAAAAGTACAAACGGAATCAGATAGCACCACAAGACATGCTAAAACAAATAAATCCAGAACAAGAACGAGCAGGAGCTAAAAAGGATCGTGGTAAATAATAACAAAATAACCATACATAGTAACATACAAGTCAGAGACTAAACAAAGCATAGGAATTAACAAATGTTAAAAGCAGTCACATTGTTCTATGACAACTGATTAAAAATTATACATAAATGTATCCAGAGTGACTAAAGATTCCAAGTTCTGAGGCTCGATGTTCCGACTTTTTACAGTAAAGGCTTGGTAACACTTTATGAACTTGAATGGGAGAAATAGAGGAAGAATAAAAATTATTTCCAGTGTCACTTGATGTGGCTACACTGTCTTTATCATCTGCTTGGGAGACTTAATAGAGTGGCTAAGCCAGCATTGATAAAGTGCGCATTAAAAGCATCTGCTTTAACAAGCTGCGACTTTAACAAGGGATCTATCCAATGACAGCTGCTTTTGCCTCCTTTTCGATTTCGCGGAAATGTGGACATTGCATTGTCGTTAAACAGATTCATCGCTCGCATTCATTAACTAGGGCCAAGAAGGTTGATTGTAAAATAATTCCGAGATTAATCAACATCCGCCATTTCGAAGACAAGGTCACTATTCACTATTATATAGATCATATTAAAAGGCTTGTTTATGCAGCCTTGGGTAGTTTGCAGATTTTAACACATGCAACTGTAAAATGGTCACTGACACCATTGCTGGATATTCCAACTGCAGGATATTTATTTATGTGGAGAATGTAAACATCCAAGTTTTTTGAGTTTGAGCAAGATGAAGAGTTAAGTTGCGACAGGTTTAGAGCATGACAGATGCCCTTAAGTGAATCTGAGGATGTGGAGAACCAGTCCCAATTTAGATCGCCCAGTAAAACAAACATATTGTCTTATAACTTACATGAGGTCTGAAAGCAGTCTGACAGCTTCCTGTGATGCTGATGGTGGGCGACACCATCCTACTGTTGTAAGGTCAGAGCCGTTGGGGAGATATAACTTAATTATAGACACTTCAAAGCACTTTGGTTTACTGATCAAATCGCTGAAGGAACAATTCAAAGTTGCTTTGGCATAGATTTCAACTCTCCCTCTGCTTATGTGATCTTCCCTGTAGACATTGTATCCATCGATATAGGCTATATGGACAAAAGTATTGGGACACCTGGCCGTTACACCTACGGGAACTTTTATGACATCACATTCTAAATACATAGGCATCAATATGGAGTTGGTCCCCCCTTTGCAGCTATAACAGCTGCCGCTCTTCTGGGGAGGCTTTCCACAGGATTTTGGAGTGTGTCTGTGAGATTTTTTACCAATTTATCCAGAAGAGAATTTATGAAGTCAAGCACTGATGTTAGACATGAAGGCCTGGCTCGCAGTCTCTGTTCTAGTTCATCCCAAAGGTGTGCGATGGGGAGGAGATCATGGCTCTGAGTGGGCCAGTCAAGTTCTTCCACATCAAATGAAGCTGTTCTCCAAGAATGAATCAAAGCAAGACTAGATGAACCTTGTTATTTAAATATTTTTTAAAACTGATGCCATTCTTTTGTCATGTTATCTTATTATTTTAATGATATGTTTTATGTAGCCAAAATTTTTCTGTAGCATTACCTGACATTTTGAGCAGCAGAAATGAATAAATGCTGCTCTCTCTGAGGAATTTGTGTTTTTAATCAAATGTAGATTTGCCCAGCAATCATAAAAATAATAGCAGATTTGAATTCTTCACATCCAAAAACATATTTAAACACATTTAAAACCCCAGACTGAAGAAATTTACAAAAATTAATTTTCACCTTTTTCAGTCAGAGCTATAGCCAAATAATTGGCTAGTCTCAAATAATTGAGACTATGCTGTGTCTTTTTAGACAATGAAATACTCTCCAAAAATGTACTTTTTTAGCCAATCAAACAATATCATGACAAGGCACACTCTTGTAACATCACTTACAGTACATTGGATGGTGAAACAGATGAGGAGGACAATGACTGGCTACAATATAAATAATCTAGCCAAAAAATAAAGTCTTACATCATACAACAAAGAATGGGAACAGAATGTTGTCAAAACCGTGATTGATGGAAATTGTATTAGTAAAAGTACCATTGCAAACTAAAGATTGTATAGTTTTTAGGTTTAAGTTTACAAGTACAGGCTACTTGTTACAATACATTTTAAAACTATTTATGTAAAAACCAAAGGTGTAAGCCATGGGGTCATAAGTAATAGAATAAGCCATTTTATTATAGAGTAAATAATCTATTATCAGCGTATTCATATACAAATAAATTGAACTGAATTGTATTCAAGATATTGGAGATCACACTGCCATTAAAATTTCCTTATCAAACAGACCTGAACAAACCTTGGAAATGGTGTTGCTATGTTCAATATATAATAATATATAGTAATAATAGCATCATAATCATAATGAATTAATTTCCATGTTCTCTGCGACATATTACGGTCACATATCTGTAGCAATAAATACCTCTACAGCTGTAGTTATTTCTTTTTTACTTGTTGCAATTTTCCCGGAAAGCGCCTGTGTCGCCGTGGGGAGTTTAATTTACAGAGGCTGTTTGTGTCTTGCTCTGCTCGTACATACATTCAAATGGTGTCTCAAATGAGTCCATTTCCAGCAATATAAGTTCAGTATAACCAGGCTGACAGACAGTCTTGATCTTAAAACTACTTTCTCTCCAGTGCTGGTGTAATTTATTGGGAGAATAAAATATGCCCAAGTCACTGATTATGACTGACTATAACCAGCATTAGCCGTAACCAATTCACCATCACAATTAGCATTATGTTTCCATCTTGAATAAATATATTCATTCGTTTCATTGTGTGTACTGAATCGAAAATGACGTACCAAACGTCACATGACAAACATATGCCGTAGTGGTTAATAATATCAGCTTTTGTCTGATGATTAATTACCAATATTCAGACCTGTACACATTCAGAAAAAAAGAGTAACAATTTGTACCTTTACTTGTCACTGGGGCTTGAAGGTCTGCACAGAAGTACAGAAATGGACTCTGAGGAACAGAGTCCATTAATGTTGTTTGTACCTTGGGGATGTTCCTCAGAGTCCATTTATGTACCTTAAAAGATACAGTTACCTACAGCTAAGGGTACAATTGGCAGACCCTTGAGTGTACGGCCCAAGTGACAAGCAAAGGTACAAATTAGTACTCTTTTTTTCTGAGAATGTCCTGTGATTTTTTTTTTAAAAGCTGAATTCTACCTGTGACAGCCATTACCACTTAATAAAGCAAGATTATCAAATCTACTTAATTTTCATCCAGAATGTTTTTTTCAGGGCTCTGAATACTGTATGTTGTTCTTTTTTGGAATAGAATATCTTTATAATAAAAAATTGGAATAAATCACTGCATGCATCCATTTTCAACACATTTGCTTTATTGGACAGGGCTCCAAGCAATGTAAAAAAGTATTGTTTAAGGTCTTTTATAAACCCAATACGTTGTTAATCTACGAAACATTTAAAAGCTAAAATGTAATGTTATATAGATCCTAGAATTCCTAGATGGCACAAGCTCCTCTACAAAGAAAATGTAATTATGTTGTAGCTGCTCTGGATTGAGACTCCGACAAACCCGATGATGAAAGTGGTGAACATCGAGGCCTGCTCTAAGATTGCTCATGAATACAGTAAGGACATTATCGTGGTGGTGGACAACACGTTCATGTCATCTTACTTTCAGGTGAGCGTCTTGATGTTCAAGTATCATTTCTAGTATTCTGTGATTATTCCTGTACGTTGAATCTGTATTTTTGCAATGTTTTTCCATGTGTATTATACTCTTTCTTTCAGCCAATCTATATGGCATTCTAACTAATGTGGGTGTAGAGCTGGGGCTGGTCACCCAGATGCTGGAGTGCTGATATCCAGCAGGTTTTCCATCACTATCTACCTGAGATCAGCCGTGGTTCATCAGAGACGGGGTGGGATAGCAAACCTGCTGGATCCTGGCACTCCAGGATCAGGGCTGCCTACCCCTGCTGTAGAGTTGTTGTCATTTATGCTGGTTTGGTGTTCTCAGCGCCCCCTAGCACTTGGAGCCGATATCTGCATGTACTCTGCCACCAAGTACATGAATGGTAAGTGCGTAGTTTCCGTAGATTTGTTGCCAGAATAGCCCAGGTGATTAATTTGGTGCTAAAATGGAGGTATTGGGAATAACCTGCAGTGTTTCTTTTTCTTTACATGTTGGGATTAACAGGCCACAGTGATGTTGTTATGGGACTCGCGTCAGTAAATCGTGACGACCTGTATGAGCGTCTGAAATATTTGCAAAATGGTAAGCAATACTGACTGTAAGTTTTACATTATTTTAATCGACATTAATTTACGTAATACGTTTTTATATTGACTGAATTGACTGTAACACTGACTTCTAAAAACAGTTATGCTAATCAGTTACATTACTATCTAGATGCATTTTTTGCAGCACATCAGCTGTTATTGATCCCTTTTGTGCTTTCTTATACACTCACAAAGATTACATTGGGTATGATTTCCTCTATGGCCTCCCCACCCTGTCTTGGCAGCCATTGGCGCAGTCCCTTCCCCCTTCGACTGCTACCTGTGTAACCGCGGCCTGAAGACCCTTCACCTGCGCATGCAGCAGCACTTCAGGAACGCCATGGCAACAGCCCGGTTCTTGGAGGCCGACCCGCGAGTGGAGAAGGTTATATTTCCAGGTGAGCGAATGTCGGAACCAGCAGCTGGAGGGTCCAGACTGGCTCCGTTGCTTTGGCGTGTCTGATTTACTCGGGCCTATTCCACTCCACAGGGCTGCCTTCCCACCCCCAGCACGAGCTGATGAAGAAGCAATGCACCGGCTGCCCTGGCATGATCACCTTCTACATCAAGGGCACCTTGGAGCACGCCACCACCTTCCTCCGCAACCTCAAGGTGCTTGTACCATGCCTGTACCACGTCCGCGCCGGCCTTGGCATGAGTTTGAGGGATGCGGAGACCCGTGTCAGTACGGAAGGCCCTGTGTTGGTCATGCATTTAGACGGTTTGGCTCCTCTGTATGTAGAGAGTCTGCTAGCCTTTTTGCATAACAGTGTCTGTGCTTAGGTCATAAACCCATGAAAAAGGTTCCTTCTTTTTTTTTTCAGGTTCAAATTCTTTATTTATCCCCAAGGGGAAACTTTGTGTTGCAGTAGCCATTGACATAAATGACAGAAACACACAGACACAAGGTATAAGGACACACATAACATCAAATTACAAATTACAAAAAAATATATGTACATGTATATGGAAAAACTACTGTACTAGAGTAAGACAGACATTTACAACCGAGATAAGGTCTTCAAAGTCAAGAGATACAACTGATTAAGTTAACAGCAGTCTCTAGGTTATTTATTGTCAGAATCCTTCTATTAATTACTTAAATATGCAAAATTATTTGTAGGTTGTTTTTTTGTGGGGCGTTTGAATATACTTTTGATAGTTCAGTTTGATTAATCTGTCTGTTTATTTACATTTTTAGCTGTTTTCCCTCGCTGAGAGTCTGGGGGGTTACGAAAGCCTGGCAGAGCATCCGTAAGTTGCCCGGGAAGCACAGCACACACCTTGTATTTAAACCATTTCTGGGACGACTGATCCAATTAAGCTATTTATTTGCATCTAAAAGAGTGGAGGTCTATTTACATTTCATATTCAATGAATGATTTGTGTCACTCCTATTACCCAAACCTCAATACAGTAGTACATTTGATGTAGCAGTGACAGCGTGTTCAGTGAAGTTAAAGGGCAGGTGTGGAAACAGTTTTCTCGGTTTATAATGAGTTGGCGGTTTTCTCCCAAAACAGTCATTGTGTTATTCCATCATTTTGTTGTTCCATCAAACCATATTAGTTACAGCCCCTGGGCTTTTATGATAAAGAGCCTTTGTGATGGTCTTTGTCACAAAAAAATTCCAGCCAGCAGCTTGGTTCCTATATGAAGACAATATTTTATGGTATAATTGGACTAACAATCAAACTGAAGTATAAGCTTGAGTATGTAACCGTAAGATAAGGCACCCATGCACCAGCAGAGGCCGAGGCTGTGAGCAGAGAGAAATGATTTCTCAGGGCAGATATAGGGCCCACTGGGCGCGGTCAGAATCCAGGGACACAACTTACTATTAACTCATGAACTTAGGCTCATGTGGTTTGTATGGCACCTGGGCCTGATTTACAAAAAGACGGAGCACCATAACCTCCCCACCTAGGCTGGGGTGGAATGGGAGGAAAGCTAGTCAAAACAGGGGGAAAAAATGGCCCACTATATTTCAGGGCCCCGGCTGCACAGGATGGGGAGTAAGAACATAAGAACATACCAAGCTGAAGACACCACTAAGAAAGACGCTTTCTTGTAGCACTGCTCTCAAGGCACATAGATTCTACAGAATTACACCCAGCAGAGATAATGCATTCCAGCTGTGTTAACGAACATTCCTTAGTCTTCACTAATTTATTACACGTTCTTCTTTGTATTTCAGTGCTACGGACCTGCAAGGTAACCATTCATTTGGTTTCAATGCTCAGTTAATTATTAATTCATCATTGGTAAACATTAATCAGTTAGGTTTTGCAGAACATTGATTACATCTAAAGAAAGTTATTATGGAGTTGGTATTATGGGGGCAGCATGTGGCTCTGTGGGCTAAGACTGTGTGTCTGTAATCACAAGGTCGCCAGTTCAAACCCAGCCTCAGCATGTCTGCGGGTCCTTGAGCAAGACCCTTAACCCCCAGCTCCCTGGGCACCCCAACAGGTGGCTGCCGTTCACGGACAGCTTTCTCTACAAAGAGCAAGTTGAGAGAGGCGTAAAAAGAATTTCCCCACAGGGACAATAAAGGATTGATTATTATTATTATTAGCATAGTTTGAAATAAAAGTGTCTGTCTTTTGAGTGGGAATAGATAATGGAGAAATATTAATGAAATGTAAAAAGGGAGATTTTAAGTAAAATGTAGTTGTTTTAAAGTTATGCATAGGACTTGCAAATGATTGGTGAAAGCAAGGCATTGAGAACTGCAGTACCATGAGTGGCCACATGAGGGTCCACATATCCAAAGACCTTTTATAATGCTTGTCCCTTAATAGGGTCATGTTAAGTCTGGAGCCTATTGCAGAATGGGACACTTGATGAGATGCCAGATCATTGTAGGTCATAAATTGGCACACGTGATCATACAATAAAGGCAACTCAGTGACACCTGTTCAGCTAATTGCTTATTTTTTAATTGTGGGAGGAAACATGGCCGAACTCTGGGAATATGCAAACAGAATCTGCAGGCCAGCAGGTGTGAGGCTCCAGGTGACTCATTAACTGGAGAATTTGGAGCTAGAAGTATCTCTGATGATAACGTGTAAAGGCAGTGCATGGGCTACTGTGCAAGGCGTAATCTTATCTGCTGTCGTGTAGATACTGTGTTCCTACAGTCATTTTATGTGGATAATAATACAGTGTTATAGAAAAGCAGGCAAAGTATTTTCAAAAAAAAAAAGAAGAAGAGGCTGCTATCCTGAGCCATTAACCCTGTTAGGGAGACATCAGAAGAGGAAAACAACTGGTCCTGTGGAAAAACATGTTATGGCTCCTATTGCTCACAGGACATCTTGAAACCTTTTTAAATCCAATTGCTGTTGTTCCAGAGGATGCTCTTAAGCTTTTCCCTGCTCATATATGTGTTTTCAGTGCGATCATGACACACGCCTCAGTGCCTGAGGGTGAGCGGGCTCTTCTGGGCATCAGTGACACACTCATCCGCCTGTCAGTGGGACTGGAGGATGAGGAGGACATCATCAGTGACCTGGACTACGCTCTCAGTAAAGCTGTACGTACCTGAGCTCCCTCTTTGTACACAGGCACCGTCTTTGGAAAATAAATCAATAATAATCACTCACACAGTGGTAATTTTTTTTGTGTAATATTGGGCCAGCTCTCAATTGTTGATCCATAGGCCTGTATATTCAAGCAGCAATATTTCTGCACTGTTAAACAATTATAATGAACAATGATAGACCTGCAGATGACTCTTAATTTTGTGACTGAATATTCAGATTTATACTTATTTCTACTGGCAGGTTGTATAGATCAATATACAAATTAGATTACTGTCACGAATATAGGAATTTTTAACATTTTATACACATTTACTTTCACAGTTGCTAAATTAATTGCCTGCAGTTTTCAAAATATGAACTGCAAATTTACAACCTTAAGTGGTTGATTCCATATAGATTTTGGTGAGATAGAGACTACAGGGGCGCCGTTGGATATTTTGGACCCCAGGAAAGCATATCATATTGGGCCCCCGACCAAGATCAATCCAATTATGTTCCAAGCTGTCAATCAGTTGTCCTGGTTGGGATCTTGACCTATTGTTATGTTTACATTTTTCAGATAGTTCAATTGCTCCACTGGTTAATTTAGTTTGTTAGAACGAATTAAAATGATAAGATGGTAATTTGACAGTTTAATTGAACTAAATATCTCTGTTTACTTTTACATGGACTGTCCCTCCAGTAAAGTTGTGTGTTTTGTCTTTTCTTTCCTTACATTTACAGCATCCTCAGGCAAAATAGGATCTTCGCAATCTTTGTCCTTCAGTCAACTTTTATGACAGCAGTTAAACCAATTTGCCCCAAGACTGCATCATAATACTGTGATCAGTACATTTTAATATCAGAGAACAATGTTGTATCTCTCTGAAATAAGAAATATGTAATTAATATTTCAAAATGTAAAATATTTTAATGAGCTGATTGTGGGTATTTTATAAATTAAATTCTGCACACTTGCCCCTGGGGTTTTGTCTGATGACTTGCTTCCTGCAATGAAGAGCCAACAGATACACAATCAAGTCTCTGTACTGCCAGTCAAGATGGTCGCATTTTTAATTTTGAGGCTTTTTATTGACTGGGTGGCTTTGAATATATTTACCGCTTTTCAGTGGTTGAATTATGTGGGGAATGAAAGCCACTATCAAATGATTCTGGAAAAATGATCACTTTATGAGAACTACAGCAAAGGATCTGATGTTAATTTGCATTAAAGGATATTTTTGTGCAGCATCTACAGAAAGCTACAGATTGAGGTACAAGTATTTTATTTTGGAGCCACTAATTACTTAATCACTGTGTCCAGGAAATAAAAATGAACATTGCTTTAAATTGGCATGAAAGTCATGTTGTCAAGCCCTAAAAATAACTCTTTCAGATCTTTTGTCATCACCCTACATTGCTCATGGATGCTCTTTGCATGATGTTCTGTAACAATGCAGAACAAACTGCAGCAGCATACAGCAGGTTGGTATTGATAAAATATCCTGTATTGCACCAGTTCACATAAATCACACAGCTAATGACAGGAATCAAACACTAACCCCACCCGAGCAGGCCTGCTGGTCTGTGGGCACAGTGCCTCTGTCCATCCACTCAGCCCTAACCCCACCCGAGCAGGCCTGCTGGTCTGTGGGCACAGTGCCTCTGTCCATCCACTCAGCCCTAACCCCACCCGAGCAGGCCTGCTGGTCTGTGGGCACAGTGCCTCTGTCCATCCACTTAGCCCTAACCCCACCGAAGTGAAGTGAATAAGGCTGACTATCTTGTAGAAATAGTGTGTGTCAAAGTCTGGGATCTATTAGATAGTAAACTAACATTCGGTAATCATCCCAGTCTGTGAATTCACAGGATTCACTTTTGGCTGACTTAGCGATATCCAAAGACACAATCTGAAATCAGTTTGATCTCAGTTCATGGACTTCATGACAGCTAAATCCAACATATCACCGTGTTTGGTCAATTCAGCTGAAAGACTCCAGTTTAACGATGTACTTAACTTTTAGAACGCAAAGACAATGTTAGCTTGTTGTATTCAAGTCAGCTCAAGGCCTGACAGTTGCAGTATATCTGACTGATTCAGCTCAGAGGCTCAACTTATTCAGTCATTTCAAGCACTGTTAGTTTGTCTGATCGACCCAACTCAGAGAGTGCAGAGCAGTTTATCCCCTTATAATGTCACTTTGCTGCTCACCTCCAGTTGAATCTATCCAAGTGATTAGTCAGATAGTTTGATTCATTAGATTGTAATACACAAAGCTCTTACACTAATGCTCTGGGATTTACTAATCCTGGCCAGGAATTGCAGCAACAGAACTACCTAGGAATTTAGTAGAGTTCTAAACTGCTAAATATAATTCATGTGCTGGGTCACAACAATATACTGTACATCAACCACAATTCAATCAAAAGTACCGAATGTGTGCATTATTTTCAGATGGAAGCAATATCCGAGATCTACCCCAGGGGAAGGACTCTTCAGGCTGACAGAAATAATTTTGTTGCCCCAATCTTGTCCACCTGAAACCTGAGTTCTGTCTTTAATAACCACATGGAAGATTGAAATATATGTGTGTTTTTTCCTTTTTGTGGCACGTGACGGGTAGTCAGTAGCAGGTAGGCCAATAGTAACCGTGCTTTACTCACCGTTGGCCACATGAGGTGCCAGTGGGATGCAGCTGAGGGCCGATGATTACCCCAACCAGGAGGTGGGACATTCTTCACCTGCAGGGCTTAAAGCCTGTGCTGTGAAAAGTGCATGAGGGGCATTTATCTGCACCTTTGACTCCAGAGTTTCTTTTGCCTGCCACACTGGTAGAAGATGCAAATAGGTGGAGATGTTGGAGCTGACCTGCAGGACCTCAGTCATAATGAGGGAAGTTCCTGGATGCAGAAGTCCCTAAGATGGGACTAAGAGATCTTTGCCAGCCCCTGAACATCTCAAAAATGAACAACTCTTGTTCATTTTGACTGTCACATTGAGATGAATACATCTAGTGGTCTCTATGGATAATGTAAGTCAAAATGATTAATAATAATGAGCATCCATTAAATCTAGTCAGAGGTAGTAAATTGATTTGAAAATACAAACACTGATTTCCTCAGGGTGCATTGCATTGAATATCATTTTTAAGGAAATAAAATAACCCCGCTAGATGTATGATATATGATAATATGTTTTAGATTGTCGCATTAACGTTACACTGTTTCAGGTGTATTGACGATGACATATTCACATGGAGGATCATGGGGTCATTCTGTTGAAGATGCCAAGGTTAAAGCTATTCTAAAATGTTATAGAAGCAAATGAGATTTGTTTTGCTCATATGTAATCGAGACTAACACAACCGACTGCACATAATGTACATATTTTGATGATGAAGTTCAGTAATTTATTCTGAGCATCTGTAATGGTTTGTATGCTAAAAGTTATATGCTAAGCATTTATTTGCACAAATGGATGAGTGGCTATCAAGTTGACCATTATCTGGTCGCTTAGCGCTACCTACTGGTTGCTAGGAAATACATTTTTTAGGCTGCTACATATAAATTTCACAGAACAGTACAGGTACTCCTCGACTTAGGATGGGGTTTCGTTCCAAATAATCCATAATAAGTGGAAAATGCCGTAAGTCAAATAAGAATATGATATGATAAAGAACTACTATCACTGAATAGGTAAATAATTACTGTAACTAACTAAATACCAGTAATTGATTTGGTTTAGTTTCAACATTGGTAGGGACCAAATCAGCTCCAAATGCCCTGACTCCCTAAATCAGGGTTATTATCCTCGAGGTCCGAGCACTGCTGGTTTTCCAGTCTTCCTTTACCTGCCAGTCAGGTGTGAAGCCTCTGACCAATCAGAATCAGTAATTATTAAACTAACTACCTGGGAGA